>JAJLRB010005340.1:0-23830 GCA_020976825.1 Odocoileus hemionus | reverse complement strand
CCTAAAATTCCCATTCATGATCTAATAGTTACATTGCTACATATAGTCAATATTCATATCAGCCAATTATCCTAATTCAAAAAATTGAATAAGTTAACATTAACATATATACACTAAAGGAAAAATTTTTCACCGAATGGCTATGACAATTTAATCCAATGAAAATCGTTAAAATAAATTTAAAATTCAAAAGCACATAAGGAATTAGAAAGAAAGGGAATTGATTAAAAATCAATAAATTAATAAATTAATAAATTGAAACCCAATATAGCAGAAACAAAATTGTCAAAAAAAAATAATTTAACTCTATCATTCTTCATATCCATTACTGATCCATTGGGAACAAATAGCCCAAAATAAACTTAAATAACATGATTTTTTTCATAAGGAAGCTATTTATTATCTATAAATAGTCAATGTAGCTTGGTAATAAAATTAAATAATGAAAATTTTTTATGTTAAATGAGTTCAAAAATTATATTTTATTTAATATGATTTATTTAGTATATTTTAATAGCTATTTAAAATTCTAAATATCAATTATAAATTAATTTTCATTGTTGGAATATATTTATATTGTAATAAGATAATTAATAATAAATATTTTAAATTTTATCATTTTGGAAGATAAATTTAAAAGGCTTTAATGTATATTTATAAATAGATTATTTATATAGTTCATGGAATGAGTTAATTGTTATTAAAATTAATTGTAAATGATTAATATAAGTTATTAAAAGATTAGATTAAGTTATGCTGAATTGATACTTAAGGATCTTGTTCAAAAGCTGAGATTTAATTTAAGATTAAGTTAAATATTATATTTGTTAATAAAAGATTACACAAATAAAAATTTTACTTATATAAGATATTTGACTGAATGGTTCTTACAATAATAGATTGATCCTAAAATAAAATTCAGCACTATCAGTAGTAAGATCCCAAATTACCGAGGACAACTAGCCCATTTACAAGATTGAATGATCCAAACATCTAGAGATGAACGATCCCCTTTTAAAAACAATCAAATTGAAGAACCCTAATGCCTCAAAAGCGAAGGATGAAGTAACCTGTCGTAAGGCAATCTCAGATTGACCAGCCAAAATCGATTCCCAGTAAGGATGAGTGCGATCCTCATTCCCAAGAAACCGAGGATCCCCCTGAACGACAGGAAGCCTTCCCACTACTTGAAGGAGACCTGCAGTCTTGCAAACGAAAGAACTGCTCCATTCAAATGAAAACCGTCCCTCTGACAAAAACGGAATCAACCTCAATGAAAGGCACTTCCCTGCTGCCTAAGAGAATCCCATTTCCCTCCAACATAGATGAGACTGAGTGGCCTGAAAACTCAGAGTTGATGCGACAAGTCAATCGAAAGAACCCCAGTCCACCAAATGACCAAAACCACGAATGCCGACACAAGCCAGAGATCCGATCCCCTGCCAGAATGCCGACATTCCTGTTCACACAACAATAGAAGTCCTTCAAAAGAAGTCGACTTCCCTGAACAACTCAGCAGACATCTACAAGTCAAATCTACCGGGACCTGACAGGACCAAAAGATTCTTCGATTCCCGAATCCCCTGCATTAGTCAGCATCCATTCACTCAAAACGATTCCTTACCTGCTGTATAGCTAGGATCCTTAACAACTATCTCCGAGAACACCAGCATAGCAAGGATCTTTCAGCAAGATCGCTTAGCCTCCCTCTTAGTCCTTGCCTCCGAATGGATCTCCCTTACCTTGGGTTTAACTCCTTGATTCCTTGGTAACTTGAAGTCCTCGTCCAGAATTCTTGTCCCAAGAAGTTTCTATAAAATCATAAACTTTTATAGACTGCCCTTGGTTTGTTCGTCTCTTTTTCTCACTCTCCTTTTCTGGTTTCTCTCTTTTCGACCTGGGACCCGTGCCCTTTTCTACGGCTTTAAGACCCCCTCGAGAGGCGCCTGGTACTTTGGTTGCCCCTCTGTCACCCTTGTCAAGGCTAATAAGGCTGTCTAAAATGCTTCCTCTTATTTTCGATCGCCAACACCGGCCCAATGTTCCGGTCCAATAATGGCCTCAAGAAATTGGCAAAGAACAAGCAAGAATGTGTATGGATGAGGATAGGACCTATGACTATTATCTGATTCAAAATAAGGCCTGTTCCAAATTCCAGCCCACAATTTTTGCTTTACGACATCTTACTCCAGGAAAGGCTTACTCAAAAGAGTAGTTAAACTCTTGATCAACTAGTTTTCCCTTTAAATTTTCAAAAAAATGTTAACAGATTAAAAAGAATATATCAAGATATTTCCCGAATATCAGCTCTACTTTTTAATTTTCGCATTAAAGCTTAATTCTGCCAATTAAATATTCAAATCCAATAACACTATTAAAAAATAAATTAAATGTAATTAAAAAGCTCAATTAAAACAACAAAAAAAAAAATTATCTTTAAATTTCTACCTAAATGCTCCAAAGCACACTCCAAATTTCTCATCAAAGCCTATTAGCTCCAAATAAGTTAACTAATTAATGAGAATCCCTCATTTCCCAACAATCAAAAAGAAACTAATAATTTACTATGCTAAATGAAATTTTCAAAATGTCAAAGCAGGCTTTAATTTTCAGATAATTTTTGTTTATATAAAGGCTTGTCATAACTAGGATCAAAAACTGAAATCAATACACTGAATAATTACAACTTTTAAAATAAAGTGAAGGATGCTTTCATGGAGTAAAAAGTTTAAAAAGGGAGTCCCTAAGAATAAATTTCCAAAAGTTTTCCCATGTGCACAGGGAATGCATCTGGTCAAAGACAGTAAATTAAATTTATTGAAGGAAAACCATTCCAAGAAACTCAAAATGGGACCTCCCAGGTCCCCTACAAAAAAAAGGAGGGCAAAATTCTTTTTTCCCTCAAACCCTCAAGTCCAGCATGCGTCATTAATATAACCCTAAATGAGTTTTTTCTTTCCATTAATTCTTTAATCTACTGGATTTTTGATCCCTAACCATCAACTTTCAAAAGTGATCAATGCTTCTAAGGAAACTTTCCTGAACTAATTAAAATTCAAAATTAAAGATTACTGTAACGTCATTGCTATAAAAGGGGAGATAATAATTTTTTTACATAATCCATAGCATTTTCTAATAAGAGGAAAATTTTCAATTAAACTATTACCTTTGACATTATCTTTATAAAGAACTAAATTTAAACAAATTAAATATAATTTTATGAACCTGTTAATATGCTGATAATTTAACTAATTATTGGCAAAATACTACAAAGGTCCAAATTTAATATTTTTTCCAAATGTCAAAAATCATTCTTCAAAATAGGATTTCAATGCAATTAAAACAATTAATGTATTTAAATCTACCAATATGACGAAGCAACTTTTTAAATGCAATCAATATCAGCCACAATTTCATAGGGCAAGCATTTTACAAAAAATAAAAAGTCAATCCCATTTTCCTATTTAGCAAATTAAAGCTTATCAAATAAAAAAATTCATCTAAATTAAAATAAAAACCCATAAAAGGAAAAATTAAGATGCACTTTTTAAACTAATTTTAAATTAAACAAGGAAAATTCGTTTTACCTTAATTTTTAAAAGAAACTTATTAAAGGAGGAATTGTACCTAAATATTTATACAAAATAATATATTATTAAATTCAATTAAATTAAATCCATTACCGAAACAATTATAAGAAACAACTTTTAACTTTTTCTTTACTGTACATAAGATACTAACTGATCCACAAAGTTGCTAAAAGTCCATATGAACAAAACAATTCATATTCCTATATGGAAACCTAATGTCAGCTCAGTAACTATCTGTGTTTCCAGAAAGAACTAAAGAGTTCTTCTCTCATTAGTAAGTTGTCAAAATTTGCAAGTTTTATATTGTGAATTGTTCATGATATTTTAATATACTTAGTACAAAAGGAAAATTTTTATGAATGGTTGATATTTAATCAAAAAATGGTAAATAAAATTTTAATTATTAAAAGACTTATGAAAGAAAGGAATATTAAAAAATATATAATTTATTTATATAATATATTCATAATTAATCTGATTCATTTGTCTGGGAAAAATGGCTAAGAAATCTAATTAATTTATCAAGCCTTATGAGCACCATTAGCTCAAAGGAATTGGGAGCAAATAAAAATAAAAAAATATTTAATTTCTAAGGAATATGCTATTATTAAATTGCTATGTTCAATTATGTTTTTTTTTAATTATTAATAGCATTTGTTAAGAAAAATAAAGTCAAAGGAAAGTTTATTAATTAAGATTTTCAGTTCATTCTAATAAGGACATTTAGCTAAAGATAACTTTTAAACCTATGGGGGATCTTTTAATAAAGGAACCATTTAAATGAAAGATCTATAATAAGGCCATTAATGTATTGATAAAATGTCTTTCTCATAAGGATTGGTCCCTTGGGTTAGAGAACCTGTTCGTTCTAAAGAGCAACTGTTGAATGGGTCATGAGAATGGATTCAAAGCGTTACGCAACATGTCTCTCGATTTGAAGATAGAGATTAGCTGTAATGAAAAATTTTCGTCCTGAAGGATTCAATCCAATGATGAAATAGTTCATGACTAAAATGCAATTAGATATATCAGTTTTAGAAAAATAATATATCCGGAACACCCTTCGCCCAATAAGAATTCGGTTCCCTCCTCAATGGAGCGATTCCTTTGCTCAGAGGAATCATTCCACAAAATCAACAGGAGGCTCTTCTAGGATTGAGACCTGATGCCAAGGGACCGATGCCCGATCGAAAACCGGATTCCCCCTGATTGATCGCAACTCCTCAAGAAGATGAATCCTTAACAGAACCCTATTCCCAACAAAGACCTCAACCCCTGAAAATTCAGAACCTTAAGCTAAATGCTACCCTCCCTCTTATTGTGTCCATCTGGTGGAACTATGCATGGCTCAGTTTCTAGTGCAACCATTTCCCCCAAGTGTTATCCAGGTCCCTATATCATTCTCCTCAAAGTAGGCCCGTCTTGTATCCCTTCACTTCTGCACCGATGCCCGCTCATGATGCCACCCTGATGCGCAGATTCTGTTCCGCCCTCAAGGAAATGTCCTCTGGAGAATTAGAATCCCTATCGTGAACAGCGGCCTGTTACCACAACAAGAAGGCATGTTCCGCATAGTGAGTCAGAACCTGTGACTAGAGCCACCAATTTCCAACATCAGTTCACGGGAAGTGGTTACTCTAACAAATTGTCCCCAAGAAACACCAAAATCAAGTCCAAGGAACCAATGTTCAGCAGACAACCTATAAAAGACAAAAAATCTTAGTCCCCTCGCCATTCTGATATGAATTGTCACGAAGTTTTTATAATTACTTTTCTTGTACTTTGATTGTTATTTAATCTATTCAGAAGTTTTTGTAGCGTGTATTACTATAAATCTAAAGCCCTCTCCTAAGCTATCCCGGTCTTTTTTTGTCACCTCTTTCTCTTCCTACTGTATGCTACCCTGAGTGACTCGCTACTTTTCACGGTTTAAGACCCTAAGCGCACTGATTGTATGAGCTTCAGAATTTTCCTTGAAAACTTCAGCTCTTTTTTTTACTATCGCCAACAGGCAAAGGTCGTCCAATAGACGAAATGTGCAAAAACAGAATGAATGGTTATCGTGGGGATAGGCTGGGTAAATATAAGCATGTTTAAAGTGCACCCTTAATTCTGCTTTGCAACTATTAGATTGGTTTAGCCAGTAAAAAGGCTTCCTCAAAGTGAAATCATCTTTTTCTAAAATGCAGTTTTGCTTTAATTGGCCGAAGAAATTTAATAGCGCAACAGAAATATATTCATGGACCACCCATATCGCTTATAGCTAATTTGCATTAATATTTCCCTCAATATTGAAGACAAAAAAAAATTAAATTATGATTCAATTTCTGGCAATTAAAAAATACAAATTATAAATTTTTGCTCCCCTGCTCTCCAATGTCCCTTGACATACTCAAAGTCTTTTGCACCATAAGTACTAATTAACTATAACCTATTCATATTATCGAAAGAAATAAAAAACTAAAATTTTTTTGAAAATCTATCAAAAGTAGCCTATAGGAAATTTTAGACAAATTCTTATTAAAAGTTCAAACCTAGACAAAACTAAAAAACAACTATCATGCTACAACTTAAAAAGGAAGGATTTTACATGAATAAAAATTTAAAGTGCTAGAAGTTAAACTTCAAATTTTCATGCACAGAGAACATGGCAAGACAAAATTGAACTTATGAAGAAAAATCCATTCCAAAAACCAAAATGGACTCATTAAAATAATGAAATTCTATTTTTTTCTCAAACATTCAAGGTGTTCTTAAAAGCTAAATGTTTTTTTTACCTGCTCTTTACAATGTTGCCACCTCTCTAGATTTGTTCCCAAAGGCTGCCCACAGGAACACTAGTCCGACAGGTTGATTAATGGCCCAAAATGTAATCAGCAAAATTTCAGATTCACATGTTATAATATCTCATTATATATTTTATGAAAAACTTATATAAAATAAAATATTTAAGCATAAAAATAATTATAAAATTTTTTCTCAATTTTTTATGACCCAGTCCTGCTAACTAAGAAAACCTATTTTATGCTGAACGCATCCATTACGGAAAAATAAAAAAAGAGAATTTAAAAGCTATAATTCAAGGATGCTGAAATTTAGTAATTATTGTTTAAGTTGTAAGGCAAATAAAATGATAAGGATCATGTAATTTAAAGGAATGAGATTAATTGAAGTTAGCCCTAAAACTATAATGTTCAATCATTGCAGAACATGCAAAATAAATAATTTATTAGAACTATAAAAATAGAGACATCAAAGGAGGCAAATTTTTTCTAACAGTAAGGCTTTAAGCCAAATATTTCTATAGCGCTGTACAAGATTTTGCCAAACTGTTAAGGTAATTGCCTAAGGATATTTGGTGATAATTTTCAATTAAAAGAAATAAATATATAGTTCTTGTCAAGGGGACACATCCAATATCTTCTATTCATAATCTCTATATTAAGAGGATGAACTCAAACACTAAGCTTTTATAAGCACCATTACCAATATGGAAATGCCTACATTTATTCTCTGTTTGCATCTCATCAAAGTTGAATCGAATTAGAGCATATAAATACAACTACACATTGAACAAAACTAATTAAACTTGAAGCACCTTAATTAGAAGATATTGGAAGAAATCCATTTTCTAGGCACCTTTTCAAAAAACAGTTAAACAGAATACCTATTTGAACACCTTGAAAAATCAACTCAAACATAAACCACAAAAAGACTTTGAGATTGCTTTTGATCTATTTGTTCAGAAAAATGTCTACGATTAAAGTAGACGCCAGTCAGGACCATTACACCAATGCCTATTCGATCACAGATGATTATCTCATGACGAGAGCAATTCCCTTTACGTGCCTCTAAAATTCTACAGCCAGAGAAAGTCGCAGCTCGCTAGTCATTAGTGTCTACATCCTGTCCAGGTATTCTGGTCTAACATCAAGAGTTCCTTGCCTCCATATCAATTCAAATTCCCATAAGCTTGTCAAATTGTCTTTCTATATTTAGCTACAGAGAGAGATTTTTTCTGTGCGATTCTACCATGAACTGTAAATAATTATGATCAAGCATTTGGATGAAAGGAATTAAAAAATAATTAATATACCAGTGCCAAAAAAAGTAGAAACTAGACTTCTTGGCATCAGCATTTAGCAGAATAATGTGCCAATAAAATCAATTTTTCAAGGAACCCCATAGATGTCACCCGCTCACACCCTGAATCCCAACAAGAGTATGAAAGTTCTCCTTCCAATTAGTCCAAGATGCAAATTCAGCCAAGTTTAAGCCTATTCAAATCGTATGCATATATCGTTAAATACTTAGCTACAAAAGAAAGATATTTTACACTGAATGGCTATGTATTTTAGTCAATGAAAATGTGAAAAAATTTTAATTGAATAACGCCTTATGGAAGTTAGTAAAGAAAGGGACTTGTAAAAAAAATATATTATATATATATAATATTGACTCATTCCCTGGAAACAAAATACTAAGAAAAAACCTAAGTAACTCTTACAGTCTGATACGCGCCCCTTAGGACTCCGATGACAATGGTGGACCAAAAAAAAAAAACAAAAAGCTTTTATCATAGGGAAATCTATGTTCAAAATTAAGTTATGATTTGTTTTAGATAGTGTGATATGCACATTTGGTTTAAGCTCAATGAAGGGTTCAAAGTGGGAATTTATAATTGTGATGATTTCAATGTAATATTTTAATTGTAGGGCTTTAGCATCAACATTATTAATAATTGTTAGCTTTGTTGGTAAGATCATTCAAAAAAGTACCTATATAAATATATATATGAAGAATTTTAGATAAGGTCTATGAAAAAATTGTATTTTTGATAAATGATCTATCTCTATAATCTGGATTGGTCCCTTGGGATTAGAGTGTCTTATGTTTCTGAGTTGTGCTGAACTAAGTAGTAGAAAAGCTTGGTGGAATGATGGGTCCATTCGAAATGTTTAGGATTTTAATGCGTTAATTTCTAAAATTGCTTACTCTTACAAAGATGTTTCTTGCAGATAAGCAATAGATGAAGATGGCTGGATGTTTTAAGTGAGATATAAATTATATAATTTGTTACTGTAGAATAGGAAATTTTATACAATAATAAATAAATAGTATCAAATCATTTCAAATATCGTAAAAATGCGAAGCATACATGATATTTACATGCTTGCTACGAGACAAAAAATAGTATAGCCAAGAAACATCCATTCAGCACACCAAGCTCAAGAAATGCGCTGAGGTACACCCAAATCTATTCTCGAGCAGATGAGATTGAACGGATTCCCTATTTTTGACTCATAGAGGAATTGCACACTTTCTACATAGGCACACTCAACTGGAAGAGGCCTCTACTTAGCTATAGGTATGTAGAGACGTAGACACCTTGAGTTTGAGCTTGCCATCTAGAACCACAAATTAGGACAAACCGAGAGATGTCCGTGACTCTCAAATCATGGCACGGATTTCCCCTCCAGTGACTTGAATGGACGCGCTGAGTCTTATCATCTCCCTAAAAGACAGGATGACGTGAAATACCCCCTGTGGAAGACTTTAGATGAACAGCCCATAGTCCGCCGCCTCAATCTAGACAGGAGGACATCATATCCCCATGAAAAGTCGAGCAGGAGGAACTTGCGAGTTCATATGCTTCAAAAGGATCAACAACCTGAACTACTCTCTAAGAAATGTTGAATCAGGAATCCCGAGCAATACACTGTGCGAACTGAAAGGGAACACTGGGTCTCAATGTCTCAACCTAAAGAGGCCATACCCAATTGCCCTCCCAAGCATCGATGAGGAATACTCGAGGTGTTCCCTCGCATACCTAGACATGAAGTCCTGACTTGGGCGAGAAACAAACTCGAATTTTGCAGAAGACATACAAGTACTAACTCGAGATAATATCCCCTAGGTATCCCCCCGTAAACTCGCATCAAATCAGGAAGAACACGAGACTTCCCCTCGCGGCCAGATGATGTCCGACTTACCCCTGCATGGCAGGCCAGAGCTTAATTACTTTGTTCCCCAATCTAAACAAGGTTAAAAGTCTGGACTTTTCCGGGACGATAACTTCCAGAGAGTCAGTGCCCAAAGATTACACTGCATCATTCAAGTCTAGGGGACCCTGATGTCAACCGGCACCAGCATACACAAAGGCTTCTGTGGTCGACTAATCAACCTCGAGATGAGTGCAGATTCCCTGAGCATGAGCTCCTCACGTGGGCCTCATCAAGCCAACCGTCCGAATCTACCACATCTCAAACACGGGATAAGGTGGCTTGTACATCCTTTTAGACTAAAACAGAGTATCAAACCCCGTAGAACGTACCGCTCCAAGAGTCCAGACTGAAGACCAAGTTCAGCAGAGCATGCAATTTAAGGACCAAAAACTTGCTATGCAGTCCCCTTCGCCACTTGTCCTTGAGATATAGGGATTGTCTCAGCTGACCCTTGGTTACTAGCAATATTACTCCTTGTTCCCTTGGTAACCTTTGACCGTTTGTTTGGTTTGCTGAACTCTATCATTCCCCAAAGAAGTTTCTTGTACTGCAGCCTGTATATACTCATAGAAAATCATTAAAGCCACCTTTGCTCCAGTAAAGCTTAGTCCCCCGGTCTTTTTTTGTCTCTCTCTCTCTTTTCTCTCTCTCTCTATCTTTTTCTGGCTGACTCTCTGGAGCCTGGAGACCCGTCCTGTCTCACTTTTCTGCCCGGCTTCTAAGACCCCCTCGAGAGGGGCGCCTGGTACCTTGTGAGTGATGCACGCCCTCTGTCAAGGACAATATTGGTCCTCTCACTGTAAATGAAGCGATATCAGCCTCCTTCTCTCTATTTACTTTCTGATCGACAACAACGCGACCACAATGGTTCCGGTCCATTTATAATTGACCCAGCAAATGTGGCCAAGAACAAGGAGCTACTTGTAGTACCTCTGTAATATCGTGGAGAACTCATTAGTACCATATTGAGACGTTAATACGCACAGTGGTATAAAGGCCGCTGTCCTCAGTAGATTTTCGTACTTTTACTTCACGCTCATTTTTACATTTCTCAGGAAGCGTCTGTTGCACGCCACATGAATAGAGGCTTGCCTGTCAAACAGTAGTTGTAACATAATCCTAGTTTCCTCATAAAATGCAGTTTTGTGACTTATAAATTGTGGTGCGCAGTGGCAAATAAAAATGTTAAATGAACAGGCCAAACAGAGGAAATTTTTATTCCAATTGTGATCTCGACCCATAGCGAGCTCTGTTATTAAGGCTGTTAATTCTGCCATTTAAATGGTATATTCTAGCCCTTCCAATATTCACAACAGACAAAACACTTATTATATAACATATAAATTAAATGATTCAAACTTTACAAAAAGGCTCAATTAAAACATTACAAAAATATCAAAAATTTTCTTGCTAGCCCTGCCCTGGCTGCTCCAAATGCTTCTCCTCTGCCACCAGTCGCAACGACCAAATGTCTCTTTGTTGCTGCAACCTAATAGAAAAGTTACCTTAATTTTTTAAGCTGGAGACTAGAAGCTGCTATTTCCCATACTTAAATCGAGAAGAAATCAAAAAAACAGCTAGATAATTTACTTGCTTATGAAAATGCATACAGAAATGTCAAAGCACTATAGCTGCAAATTTTCAGGACTAAGATTACTTTTGATTATATAAAGCATGTCACAAACTAATCAAAAACTTAAAAGATGCAAATACAAGCTGAATCAATGCTACAAACTTTTACAAAAAGAGAAGTGAAATGCTTTACATGGGAGATAAAAAGCGTTTTTGGAAAAAGGGACTGCCCTATGAAACCTAAAAGCTAATAAAATGCGTCCAAAAGTTTCCCATGACTGGCCACAAAGAATGCACTGGCCAAAAGACAGTAAATTGAAATTTGATATTGAAGAAAACCTATTCCATAGAAACTCCAAAAGAGGACCGATCCCAGGTCCTACAACAAAAAAGGAGGGCATAATTATCTTTTTCCCTCATAACCCGCAACGTCCAGCAGTGCGTGCTGTCACATTAACTATACCCACGCCCCTCCTAATTGGTTTTTTTTTTTCCCCGGTATCCTTTTAACCATAAGAAATAACAGAGTCCCTTCTATAGTACATACTGGAGAGTTTTTGGACCCCTACCCCCTCAAACCTTCAGGCTTGTACAGGCTGATCTATTTTGGCTTCTAAAGAGAAGAATTACTGGTCCGGCGTGGAATAATTGATTCAAATTATAAAGGAGAGAAATTCAAATTATGATGTCAACTCAGATTCTATGGCATTTCAAAACGGCGGGGGGGGACAAAATTTCTCAATTACTTTCTTTAGGCCTTACACTTCCATTAACTCCTCTACTAATGTTAGGTGGTGGAAGGCTAGATTTTTGTAATACAGATCAAAATAAAAAAAAAAAAAAAAACAATATCCTTTATAGAATCATTGTTTAATTTTAAATATGTGACTCCGACCAAATATAAACATCAAAATTAATGGTAAAATATTTTAGCTGGACCCCTCAGCAAATGGGTCTAATATTATCATTTCGATTACGGATTTTGCTACCTACCTCCCAAATCCTGACCCATACAAAAGGTCTCTTGCCAAATTGCAGAATTTCTCAAGCAAAAGTACAATGAAAGTTAATCAAAAATTCAAATCTACACATATGATAGCCTACCAAAAGGCCAACCTACCTTATAACAATTATTTTAAACCTATGATGTGATAGATGCACCCCCTTTAATCTCATAGGAAGACTTATTTTATTGCAATGGCAAACTCAGAATATACATTCCACATTTTTCCTAGGGGGGGCCACTGCTCATTTTACAAACAAAACAAAACAGTTATTAAAATAACAGAGAAAATTTTATGAGCCTAGTTTAGACAAAGCAAAGGCCCCCTATATGAAAATGAAAGAAAAATTACAAGCTACGAAAAGAACATATTAAACACCACAATTAAAAAAAGGAAACATATTGGATAGGAGAATCTTGCTTTTTTTGGAACTCTCTTATTTTTGTTATACAAAGGAAATATTACAAATGGTGTCTCTTAACAGAATTTAAAAAGTTAATACTTTTTTGATAACCTGGGGCTGCATTGTAACCAGAGATCCCATTACTATTCCTCAAAATTGGCACATAGTATTATTTACGGATTCACAAGATTGATTTTTTTAAATATGCCTTTACACCCTTTAGACCGGGAGAGACATAACTTTCTCTCTCCCTTTTCTTAATCATATCGTGCCTCAATTTTAATAAAAGATTTCAGTAGACTATTTACCTCAAGGTAGGTGCTTAAAAGTCCTCGTACTGCTGCTGCTAAGTCACTTCAGTCGTGAACCTACTCTATGCAACCCATAGATGTCAGCCACACCAGGCTCAACTATCCCTGAGATTCTCCAGACAAAGAGTACGAAAAAGGGTTCCATTGCCCTCTCCATATAGTCCAAGCATTTGTCAAAAATTTTCAGCCAAGGTTTAAGTCCTATGTGACATAAATTTCGTTCATGCATATATCGTTAATAATATACTATAGCTACAAGAAGGAGAAAGGATATTTTTGACACTGAATGGCTATGATTATTCTTTAGACTCCAATGAAAACTGATTGAAAATAAAATTTTAATTGAAATTGCAAAAACCGGCACTTGTTGTATAAAAAGTGTATAAAGGAAAGGTGAATACGAACTTGATACAAAAAAAAAAAAAATTTATATATATATAGAAATAATATGTAAATTAGTATGAACTCCAGTTCTGCCTGGGGAAACAAAAATAGGCCACCTAAGAAAAAACCTTAAGTTAACTCTTTTCATGTCCTTTTGCATTGCATAACGCAGCCCCACTCTATCTAGGACTCCAGAAGCCAAAAATGAGCAAATTGATGGAGCCCAAAATAAAAAATAAACAAAAAGCTATTTTAAATGTTCATAAGGGGAACTGGGATGGTCTATACTGTCCTATGTACTTAAAATGTAGCTATGTTTCAATTTATGTTTTGTGTTTTAGATAGTGTGGAGTTAAAATGGGCACTATTTGGTTTAAGCTTCTACTCAACATGAACTGAAGGGTATTCAAAAGTTGGTATATATGTTTATTTAAATTGTGAATGTGATTTCAATGTAATTATTTCTTAATCTAGTCTAGTAGGGACATGTCTTATAGTCATCCAACATTATATAATACATTTGTTATGCCCCTTATGTTTGGGGTAAGATACGATTGTAAAAAAAGCTAAATAAGGTAAATATATAAATATATATATATATAATATATATATATATATATATGAATGATAAATTTTAGATAAGGGTCTATTACAAAAAAAAATTGTATTTTTGAATAAAATGATCTATTCTCTATATTCTGGATTGGTCCCTTTTAATGAACCTTATGTTGCTCGATAGGATTGTGCTGAACTAGTAAGTAGTGAATGGCTCTTTTGAATGGCTGGGTCATTTTCGAAATGACCTTTAGGATTTTCAAAGCGTTAAACTGCTGAACATTGGCTTACTACATCTTACAAGGGGAGTTAATTTCTTTGCAGAAGAGCTGAAGAGATTTTGAGCTGTTAATGCAAATAAAAATATATCTTTTGTACTGGAATGGATGTATAGTACATATATATATGATTTGATACATATGTTCAATGATCTAAAAATGCAAGATATAACAGGTTGTTACAAGTAAATATATCATTTGGTTGTAAAACCCCAAAAATAAGAAAAAATAAAATATAGTCCAGAGGAAACACCACGTTCAGTCACAACCACACCAAACTCAAAGGAATGATTTTCAGGTTCCCCAAATCATCTCGAGATGAGAGCTGATTCCTATTTTTGACTCAAGAGAATGCAACTTTACCCCACAAAACACCTCAACAGGGAGGCCTCTCTTAGCTATAGGTATGTGAGAGGGACCCCTGAGTTTGCTGCCCAAGCGGAATGGACACCGAGATGCCCTGACTCGAAATAAGGCCGGATTTCCCTCCAGTGACTTGAATGCAGGCTAGTCTTTCATCTCCAAAATGAAGGGATGAGTGAATCCCCTGTGGAGAGACTTTAGAGAAAGCCCTAGTTCCCCGCCTCATCTAGACAGGAGGCCTCACATCCCCTTGAAAATTCGAGAGGAACTTGCAGTTCAATGCGTCAAAAGGACAACAAGCCTGACTCCTCTTAAAAAATTGATAGGGAATCTCACCTCCGACAATTCACTGTCGGGAACTGAAAGGGTACAAAACACTGGGTCTCAAGTCTCACCTAAAGAGGCATCCCAATTTCCCTGCCAATGCCTCGATGAGAATCTCGAGGGTGCCCTCCCTCGCACTACTAGACATGAGTTCCTGACTTTGCTGAACAAACTCGAGTTTTGAAGAGCCATCCAAGTCCTAACTCGAGAATATACCCCAGGTTCCCACCGTAACTCGACAAAAAAACCACGAGACTTCCGCCTCGCTGCAGATGATGCCAGAAAGACGATTCCCCTGCATTGCATGCAGAGCAATTCGACGTGTTCCCCAATCAAACAAGATTAGAAAGTCTGGACTTCCCTCGGACGGAACTTCGAGAAGTCCCCAAGACACACTGTCACAAGTCTCTAGCGGGGGACCCCTGATGTCACCCGCATGCACAACAAGAAAGAGGCTCTGTGTTCCCAAATCGACTCGATGATGAGTCCCCAGAAATCCCCTGCATGAGCTCCAGATCCAACCCGAATTCCACATCAAACACTGCAGGAAGTGGCTTGACTTCCTTTTAAACAACAGGAGTATCCCCGAAGAACACCGTCCAAAGTCCAGAGAAAAACCAAAGTTCAGCATAGAGCAATCGCTTTTAAGACAAAACTGCTTTAGTCCCCTTCGCCCTTTCGGTGAAGATTAATGGATGTCTCCTACCTGAGCCCTTGGGACTAGCATACTAACTCCTTGATTCTTTCCTTGGTAACTTTGAAGTTTATGTTTGTTTGCTGAACTCCACTATCATTCCCCAAAGAAGTTTCTTGTACTGCAGCCAGCCTGTATATACTCATAAGAAAAATCATTTTTAAAGCACCTTTGCTCCATTAGAGCTTAGGTCCCCCGTGTCTCTTTTGTTGTCTCACTCTCTCTTTGTTTTCTCTCTCTCTCTATCTATTTTTCTTGGCTGACTCTCTGGACCTGGAGACCCTGTCGTGCTCACTTTTTCTGAAAATCTATGCCCGGGCTTCTAATGAACTCGACCCTCGAGAGGGCGCCTGGTACCGTGCGTGAGTGGATGCACGGCCTCTGTCAAGGACAATATTGGGCCTCTGTGTAAAGAAGCGATATCAGCCTCCTTCTCTCTTTTTACTTTCTGATCGCTCCAACAACCGGACCACAAGGTTCTTCCGGTCCAATAATGGACCCCAGCAAATGTGGCCAAAGAACAGAGACACTGGTAACGTGGTATAATCGGTGGAGGACTCCCATGGGGACCTGTTGTGGTCTGTAAATACTAAGGCATATGGTTAAAAGGCTGGCCAGCCCCATTAATTTTCTGCTTTGCCCACCACTTCTTTACATTTCAGGGACTTCTGGTTTCACGCCAGTGAATAGAGGCTTGCCTTCAAACAGTAGTAGAAGATGCATCTCCTTAGTTTCCTGACAAATGCAGGTTTTGACTTTTAAATTTGGCTCCGGGTCAAAAGAAAATGTTAAAATGAGCACCCAAACAAGGAAAAATTATTTTCCAGTGGAATCCTCGAGCCATATGCTGACTCTTATTAAAGCTAATTCTGCCAATTTCCAATGTATATATTCTAGCCCTTCACAATATTCAGCAACAGACAAAACACAATTATATACATATAAATTAAATGATTTCAACTTTACAAAAAGGCTCAATTAAAACATTACAAACTTATACTCAAAATTTTCTTGCTAGCCCTGCCCTGGCTGCTCCAAATGGCTTCTCCTCTGCCACCATAGTTGAAACTCCAAAATGCTCTCTTTGTTGAACAAGTTACCTTAATTATTTTTTTTTTCACAACTAATGTTTATTTATTATTTTAAAAGGTTGGAGGCCTAATTACTTTTAATTTTTAAGCTATGAATTAGCCCCTGGATTTACACAATTCCCGTTCCTGCTATTTCCCATACAGTTGGTAATTGCACCAGTGGAGAAGTAATCCAAACTGGTTATTCCGTTTCACCCTAAAAAAACCTAATTTTTAGAGCTACCTGAGTGTCTAATACGGTTACTTTGATCTAGATTAATTTACTTGTGTGAATGCATATCAGAAATGTCAAAGAGCTATGAACTTGCAAATTTTGAGAAAGACTAAGATTAAGTTATTGATTATATAATGGCTTTGTTCACAATTATCTTGGATGTCACATAACTTTAAATGATGCAAATACTAGCTGACTCAATTGCCTAGCACACTTTTTAAAGTGAGATAGTGAATGGTATGCCTTTACATGTGGATGTACTAAAAAAAAAGCGTTTTATTTGTAAAGGGGGACTGCCCTAAGAAAGCTAATAAAATGCTTCCAAAAGTTTGCCCATGCTGCCACAGAGGAATGCACTGGGCCAAAAAGACGAGTAAATTGAAATTTGATATTGAAGGAAACCTATTCCAAGAACTCCAAAGAGGGACCTCTCCCATAGGTCCTCTACAGACGCAAAAAAGGAGGGCAAATTCTATTTTTTTCCCTCAAACCCCCCCCTCAACCCCCCCCCCCCGTCCAGCAGTGCTGTCATTAAGATATACCAGCCCTAAATGTATGATTTTCCTTTAACCATTAAGCAGTCCCTTCTAGAGTACATACTGGAGTTTTTGGACCCCTACCCCCACCACTTTCAAACCTTCAGGCTTATTACAGGCTTGAGATTTATATTGGCTTCACTTCTTCCCTAAAGGAATACTCTGTTCGGCGTGGAATAATTGATTCAAATTATAAAAGGAAGAAATTCAAATTATGATGTCAACTCAGATTCTATGGCATTTTATTCATTATTACTTATAATTTTTTCAAAAGGGGGAACACAACATTTTCTCAATACCATTCTTTCTGCTATGCCATACACTTCCAATTAAACTCCTCTACTTAATGTATATGAGAAGGCCAGATTTGTTAAACAGCATCAAAAACAATCACTTATAGACAATCATTTAGGTTATTTAAATAAATATGTCCGGACCAAATAAAATCAAACATAATTCTATGGTAAAGATATTTTCCTGAGTACCACCTATCAGCACACTGGCGTCTAATATTATCCGATTTCGATACTGTTTTGGGTTGTTGGGTTGTGGGTGGCCTCCAAATCCTTGCACCTCCATCCAAGACAGGTCTATGTTCTGCCAAAATTGCATGGAATTTCTTTATCCTCCAAGCAAAAGTACAATAAATTTTATGACAAATAATTTCATAATTCTTACACATTTGATAGACACACAAAGGACGAACCTAAATACAATTAAATAACCTTATGTGATAGCAGATGCACCCTTAATCTCACTAGGAAGGGACTTATTTATGCAAATCGGGCCAAACCTCAATTATATCATTCCACATTTGTTCCTTAGGGGGCAATGCTCATTTTTACAAATTGAAATCAGTTATATATAAATAACAAGATGAAAATTTATGCAGACCATATTTAGACAAAAAGTCAATGCCGCCCTTATGATATACAAAAATTACTAAGCTGACTATACGAACAATAATAAACACACAATTAAAAAGGAAACAGTATTGAAGAAGATACTTGCTCTTTTGGAACTCTCACTATTATTTGTTATAAACAAGGAAATAGTACAAGCAATGGTATGTCTCTTAAAAGAATTTAAAAAGTTAATACTTTTCCCGTTGAATTTCCTGGAGGGCTGCCTAATTGATAAACAGCAGAGTGCCTATTACTATCCGCGCTTCAAAATTGGACACCATTTTTATTACAGATCTCAACGTAAGAATTGATTTTTTTTTATGGCCTTAATTCCAACCCTTCCAGACCGGGAGAGAGACTTTAACTCTTCTACTCTCCATTTTTTTCTTTACCAATCATATTGCTGCCTCATAAAAAAGATTTCAGTAGACTATTTTACCACAAGGTATGCTTAAAAAGTCCTTGCCATAATTGCTGCTGCAAAAGTTCACTTCAGTCATGTCCCACTCTATGCGAACCCCATAAGATGTCAGCCCACCAGGCTCAAACTATCCCTGCGATCTCCAGGCAAGAGTACTGAAAGAGGTTCCATTCCTCTCCATATTAGTCCCAAGTATGAGTAAAAAATTTTCAGCCAAAGTTTAAAGTCCTATTTGACCAAAAATTCGTTCAGGCAACCCCCCTATATCGTTAATATTATACTATAAAGCTACAAGAAGGAGACAAGGATATTTTGGCAATGAATGGCTATTCGATCATTCTTTAGACTCCCAATCGACTGCGTTGCACAATAATAATTTTAATCTGAAATTGCAAAACAGGGCACTTTGATGGAAGTGTAGTATAAACGAAAAGGTCTGTGAACTTGATTTAAAAAAATATATAATATATATATTTTTGCTAACTCCAGTTCAGCCTCGGGAGGAAACAAAAATAGGCCTAAGAAAAAAACGTAAGTTAACATCATTTATGTCCCTTGGCATACAAGCCCACCTCTATCTAGGACTCACCGAACATGAGCAAATTTGGTGAAGTAGCCCTCAATATAAAAAAATAAACAAAACATGCTATTTTTTAAAATTTCATTAGGGGAACTATGGCTATGTATCAAAAATTAGCTATGTCTCAATGTTGTTTTTGTTTTGAGATATAGTGTGCCGAGTTAGATGGTCACTATTTGTTTAAGAACCTACATGAACTGCATGGCGTGTTCAAAGTTGGGGTATAATGTTTATTTATTTAAGTGTGAATGTTCGATTTCAAATATAATTACTTGTTAATCTAGTAGGGACATGTCTACAAGTTCATGAACATTTTATTAAATACTTTTGTTATGCTTTGGTTTGGGGTACGGATAGCATTGTTAATCAGGTACAATTTTTTATATAAATCATATATATATAAATATAATAGATATATCTATATATATCTATATTATATAATTATAGAGTTGAATGAAAACTTTTAGATAAGTTTAGTTAAAAACATTGTATTTTTGGATAAAATGATCTATTCTCTGTAATCAGGAGTGGTCTCTTGCGGATTATAGAGTGACTTAGCGTTGCATGGAGTTGTCGCTGAACCTAAGTAGTAGTAGAAATTTGTTGAATGGATGGGTCATTTCGGAAATGAATTCAGGATTTTAAAGCGTTAATTGCTGATCATTGGCTTTCTTTAGCTCAAGGGGATTTTCTTGCAGAAGAGCTATAAAGAGATGTTTTGAGATGTTATAATGGATATAAATATATATTTGGACTGGAATGGACGTTTGTACAATATTATGATTTGATACATATGTTCAATGATCTATAGAAATGCTAATAACCATACAAAGATATTTTACTGGATTGCTATAGATAAGTAAATAGAGTCAGATGAACACCAAGTTCAGCGCACCAAATCAACGAAAAGGCCCGGGTTACCCCAAATCATTTCAGGATGAGATGTGATTTTCTATTTTTGAACTCAAGAGGAATGTAAAGCTTTCCACACGCACATGAAACAAGAGGCCTCTATTCTTAGCTATAGATATCTGAGAGGGGACCCTGCGGTTTCCTGCCTCTATGCGGACCTCCATGGTCACCCCGGGAGTTGACCGTTGGATTCGAATTAAGGCCGGATTTCCCTCCAGTGACTTGAATGCAGGGCTAGTCTTTCATCTCCCAAGATGAAGGGATGGAGTGAATTCCCTGTGGAGACTTTAGGAGAAAGCCCTAGTTCCACGCCTCATCTCGACATGACGGCATCACCATCCCCATTGAAAAATTCGAGAGGAACTTGCAGTTTCAAATGCCTACGTCAAAATGGACAACAAGCCTGACTTACTCTATCTAAACAATCTGCATAGGAATGCCCGACAATCAACTGTGCGAGGAACTGAAAGGGGACAACCTGGGTCTCTCTCAAAGTCTCAATTTAAAGAGGCCATCACCAGATTTTCCCTGCCAGAGCCTATCGATGAGCGAATCACGAAGATGTCAACCTGTGTCTCCCCTTCAGCAACATAGAGCCATGAGCAGTCCTCTCCCCTGGCTGACTTTAGTCTGTACACAACTCGGAGTGTTTGAATGAAGCCACATCCAAAGTCCTAATCTCAGGAGACAATTTGCATCTGTATAACCCCCATGGTTCCCGACCCCCAACGGTTACACACAATCACACGACAAAAAAGACAACGAGCACTCCCTCCGAGCCTCGCTGCCCACAATGATGCCCGTTATTCTTCCCCCTGCCACGTTTGGCATGCAGAGCAATCTCAGTCCCGTGTTCCCCATCAAACAAGATAGAAGTCTGGACTCATCCCTTGGACGGAACGTGTCACCAGAATGTCAGTTGCACTCACGTCAAAGCCACGAGTAGAACACTATTCAACAAAGTGAGTCCAGCTCGGTCTGCGTGACAACTCGCAGAATGTCACGGGTAACTCGCTAGCAACACAAAAAGGGTCTCTGTGATTTTTTTCTCACAGCTAATTCCACACATCATTCGACTCCTCAGCAGGCATGCGAGTGCAGGAAGGGTCCACCTTGCATTTGGAGCTCCAGAGCCAAGACCCGAATCTACACAACATCCACAAGCACGGGAAAGGTCGGCTTGGTTTCCTGTGTACTACTTAATAAAAGAAACTGAGTATGCCATCATCTAAGAACCCAAGACCTGCAGGAGTGACCAGAAAAATCTGTAGGACACACTCAACCGTTCAGATGCCGAGGCAAACAATGCTACAAGTCTTTAGAAAGAAGCACACAAACTAGCTCTGCCTCCCAGATCTCCCCGTCTATTCGACGTTTCTGTAGAAAGAGCTCTAAGGGCATTGTGTCTCCTGACCTTACTGGGACTAGCATTACCTCCTTGTTCCCTTGGTAACCTTTGCTTTGTCCGTTTGTTTGGTTTGCTGAACTCTATCATTCCCCAAAGAAGTTTCTTGTACTGCAGACCTCTGTATATTACTCATAGAAAAATCATTAAAGCACCTTTGCTCCATTAGAGCTTAGGTCCCTCGGTCTTTTTTTGTCCTCAACTCTCTCTTTTTTTTCTCTCTCTCTCTACTCTTTTTCCTGGCTGACTCTCTGGAGCCTCTAACTGGAGACCCGTCGTGCTCACTTTTATCTGCCCGGGGCTTTCTAAGACCCCCTCGACAGGAGGGCGCCTGTCTGACCGTACCTATGGTGAGTGATGCACGGACGCCCTCTGTCAAGGACAATAAGATTGGTCTAAATTCCTTGTGTAAAGAAGCGATATCAAAAAGCGCCTCCCCTATCTCACTCCTTTTACCTACACTTTCGTGAATCGCCCAACACGAGCAGCGGGACCACAAGGTATCCTGGATCCAAAATAATGGGACCCCCCAGCAAAAATATGTGATGTGGCCAAGAGCAACAGAGACAATGGTCAGAGGCCCAACCTACACCTTGGTAATATAAGGCGTGGAGGAACTGGCCATAAGGACCATGTTTGGTAGGACACTGTAAAATACCTCATGGCCATGGGTTTTAAACCAAGCGGATGAGCCCAGACCCCATTATTTTCTGCTTTGGCCCAACATCTTCTCTATTACATTTCTAGGCGCCCTTCTTGTTTCACGCAACGAGTGAGAACAGACGGCTTGCCTTTCAAACTGTAGTTTGAATGATAATCCTGAGTTTCCTGGACAAATTGGCAAGTTTTGACTTTTTAAATTTGGCCTCCCTCCCCGAGGCAAAGAACAATGTTGTAATGAGCACAGCCCTAAACAAGAAATATTATTCCAGTGGAAGATTCTCGAGCACCAAATGCCGCTCTTATTAGTCAAAGCTCCCACAGTAATTTCTGCACCATTTTATTGTATATTATTAACTTACAATACCTTCAGTTCCACTAGAACAGACAAAACTACATATTATATACATATATAATTAAATGAATTCAACTTTACAAAAAGTGCCTCAATTTAAACACACAATACATAATATTTCAAAAAATTTTCTGCTAGCTCCTGCCCTAGGCCCCTGCTCCAACTGCTTCTCTCTGCCAACCCAGAGTAGCCATCTCGCAATATGTCTCTCTGCTGCATCTAATGAACAAGTTAACCATTAATTTTTAGAGCTAGAGACTAAGAAGCTGCTATTTCCCATACTGTTATTCGGTGAAGATAATTCACAAAAAAATGACAAGCTAGATAATTTACTGCTTTATGAAAAGGCATATCAGAAATAGTTGTCTAAAGCGCTACCTGCAAATTTTACAAGTAATAAGATTACATTTGTGATTCATATAATGGATCATTTGTCAGAACCTTTCTCGTATCATGGAAGGATCAAAAACTTCTTAAAGATGCAAATACAGATGAATTCAATGCTACAAACATTTTTTTATAAATAGAGACTGAGAAGTGGGAAGGATTGCTTTACATGTTAGGTGATAAAAAGCGTTTAAAGGGACTGCCCTAAGAAAGCTAAAAAATGCTTCCCAAAAATTTTCCCATGCTGCCACAGAGGAATGCACTGGGCCAAAGACAGTAAATTGAAATTTGATATTGAAGGAAATCCTATTCCAAGAAACTCCAAAGAGGGGACCTCCCAGGACCCCTACACAAAAAAAGGAGGGGCAAAAAATTCTATTTTTTTTTTATTTTTTCCCTGTCAAACAACCCTCACAAGAACGGTCCAGCAGAGCAGTCATTAATTAATAACAGCCCTAAATGATTTTTTATTTCTTCCTTTACCCCACCATAAAGCAGTCCCTTCTAAGTACATACTGGAGTTTTTGGAACCCTGCCGCTACCCCCCTCAAACCTTCCAGGCTGTTTTTTTATAAACAATGGCTGATCTAATAATTTTTTTGGCTTCTAAAGGAATTACTGTTACTGGCTGAATCATTGATTCAAATTATAAAGGTGCGACAATATCACCAGACTTATGATGTCACTCAGATTCTATTTGGGATTTCAAAAGGGGGGGCAAACATTTCTCAATTACTTCTTTTTCCTTTCACTTCCATTAACTCCTCTCTAAAAGTAGGGAGAGGCAGATTTGGTAATACAGATCAAAAACAATCCTTATAGACATCATTTTTTATTTAAATATGTCCGACCAAAATAAACATCAAAATTAATGGTAAAAT
>JAJLRB010005339.1:0-31368 GCA_020976825.1 Odocoileus hemionus | reverse complement strand
GGTCTGTAAATACTGAGGATTGGGTTTTAAAAGGCTGCCAGCCCCCGATTATTTTTTCTCACTTTGCTCACCACTTCTTTACAACTTCAGGGAACTTATGTTTTCACGCCAGTGAAAATAGAGGCTTGCCTTCAAACAGTAGTAGAACATGTCATCCTTAGTTTCTTGATAAAATGCAATTTTGACTTTAAATTTGGCTCTGGTCAAAGAAAATGTTGAAAAATGAGTCAATCAAGGAAGGAAAAATTATTCCAGTTCCTCTCTAGCCTATATGCACTCTTATTAAAGCTGTATTTCTGCTGCATTTTGCAAGTGTATATTCTAGCCCTCTCCAGCTATCAAAGCAGACAGACAAAACATATATTATATATATATAGTAATATATATATAATTTATAGTCGTAACAATTAATGATTAAACTTTACAAAAGGCGCTCAATTAAAACAATACAAATATATCTCAAAATTTTTCTTGCATAGCCCTGCCCTTGCTGCTTTCCAAATGCTTTCTCCTCCCATACCAACAGTCGCAACTCCAAAACTGTTCTCTTTGTTGGAACCGAATGACAAGTTACCTCTAATTATTTTAAAAATCTAGACTAGTAAGCTTCTATGGTTCCTAGTACTTGGAATTGGAGAGAAGAAACTTAAAAAACAGCTAGAGAAATTACTTGCTTATGAGAATGCATATCAGAAAAAATTGTCAAAGGAGCTATATTAGCTGCAATTTGTTCAGACTAGGATTTTGATTTGCATTGATTATATAAAGGCTTGTCACAATCTAGGATCAAAAACTTAAAAGATGCAAAATTACTAGCTGAAACAATGCTACAACCTTTTAAAAAGAGAAATGAAGGATGCTTTATATGCCTGTGACATATATCTTATATCGTTTAAAAAAAAGGACTGCTGCTCTGCATAAGAAGGGCTAATAAAAAAAGCTTTCCAAAAATTTGCCCTTGCTGGCACAGAGGAAAGCACTCGGGCGCTCTGTGCGACGGGCCGAAAGACCGTAAATTTAAATTAAATTTGATATTGAAGGAAAACCTATATTCCAAGAAACTCAAAAGAGGGGACCTGGTCCCCATGTCCCCTCCCTACTACACAAAAGAATAGAGGGGCAAAATCTATCTTTTCCCTCACAACCCTCATGTCCTTCAGCAGTGCTGCAATTAATATACCAGCCTTCTCTTTAAAAAGGTTTTTTTTTTTTTTTTCTTTTACCCTTACCCTATTAAGCAGTCCCTTCTAGAGTACCTACTGGAGTTTTGGGACCCCTGCCCCCTCCATAAAAACCTTCAGGCTTTTATAGGTTTGAACTAATTTGGCTTCTAAAGGAATTACTGTTCGGCGTGGAATATATTGATTCAAATTATAAAGGAGAAAATTCAAATTTATGATGTCAGCTCAGATTCTATGGCAATTCAAAAGGGGGACAAAATTTCACAATTACTTCCTTTGCCTTACACTTCTATTAGTAACTTCCTCTACTAATGTAGGACGAGAGGAAATTGGTAATACAGTATCAAAAACACTCCTTGATGTGGGGAGGGGGGGACGATCATTGTTATTTAAACTGATAGTCTAGTCTCTAGATACATACAAGTTTTTTCTCAAAATTACACGGAGTAAAATATTATCCTGGAGCACCCCAGCAAAGGTCTGGTCTCAAGATATTCATGTTTCGAGATAAAGCTATTTTGCGCCCAAGTTTGACCTGTTACAAAAGTCCTCTCTTGCTTGCCTAAATATGAGCAGGATTGTTTCAGTCAAGTAGTGACATGTTATATTTATGCACATAATTCAAATCTACACATGTTATGTTAGCCACCAGAGTTCCTACCTACAACAATAAGAACTTTTATGGTGGATAGATGCATCGCCCTAGTCTCATAGCGAAGGCCTTACTTACAGCAAAGGTGCAAACGCAGATATTACATTTCCAAACTTTCCTAGGAGGGCCACTCGCTTCATTTTTACAAACAAAACAGTTATTTAAAGAACGGAGAAAAATTTAAGCTCCTATTTCTAAAGACAAAGGCCAATGGCCCAATTTTATGAAAAAGAAAAAAAATACAACTACGTAACAAGAACTTATAAACCACACAATTAAAACATAAAGGAAACATATTGAAGAATCTTTTTCTGCACTTTTGGAACTCTCTTTTTTGTTATACAAGGAATATACAATGTGTTCTAACAGAATTTAAGAATTAATTTTTTGAAACCGGGCTGCTTCTACCAGGATCCTTATATTCTAAATCCACATTATTATACGGATTCACAAGATTATTTTTTATATCCTTACACCTTTGACGGAGAGAAACTTTCTCTCTCCCTTTCTTAATCATTCGCGCCTATAAAATTCGTGACTATTTACCTCAAGATCTTAAAAGCCCTGCTACTGTGCTGCAATCATTCAGCGTTCTAACTAGCGCCCCTGATGTCAGCACCAGGTCTATCCTGAGATTTCCAGACAAAGTACTGAATAGTTCATTGCCCTCTCATTGTCTAAGAAAATTGTAAAGTTTCAGCAGGTTTAAGTCTATGTGACAAAATCGTTTGCTATATCGTATAATATTATAGCACAGAAGGAGAAGGATATTTTTGCATGATGGCTATGATATTTTTGACTCAGAAACTGGTGAAAATAAATTTTAATTGAAATCAAACGGACTTGAGGAAGGTAGTAAGGAAAGGTGAAATTATAAAATTATAAAAATTTTTTTGGAAGTCCAGTTGCTGGGAACAAAATGGGCCCTAAGAAAAAACTTAAGTTACTTATCATGTCCTGGCATACGCAGACATCTTTGGACTCCAGAATGAGAAATTGGTGGAGCCCAAATAAAAAAATAAACAAAAAGCTATTTTAATTTCAAGGGAACATGTCTATGTATCTAAATTCTAGTTCAAGTTTTTTTTTAGAGTGGAGTAAGGGACGATTGTTAAGTTCATGAACTGAGGTGTCATGTGGTTATATATATTTAATTGTGAATTGATTTCATGTAATTATTTCTATCTGTGGGAAGTTTAAGTCATAAATATAATAATTTTTTGCCTTGTTTGGGAAATAGATGTCAATAAAAAGGTACCCTAAAATTTTAAATTTAATATGATAAAAATTGTATTTTATAAAATATTATTCTCTATATCTGGATTGGCCCTTGGATTAAGTGACTTAGTTGCTGGAGTGTGCTGACAAGTATGAAGTTGTTGAATGGTGGTCATTTCAATGATTAGATTTCAAAGGTAACTGTGAATTGGCTTCTCTTAAAAGGGGATTTCTTGCAGAAGAGGAAGAGATTTGAGCTTATGATAAAATTAATGGACGAATGGATGCAAACAATATATATGATTTGAACTAGTTCAATGATTTAAATGCAACATACAAGAATAACTGTGTTTAGAAAATAAATTAAGTCAGAGAACCACGTTCGACCATCAAGGAATGTTCGGTTCCCAATCATCTCGAGATGAGGCTGATTCCTATTTTTGACTCAAGGGAATGATTCCACAAACACCTCAACGGAGCCTTCTTAGCTATAGTATGTGGGGGACCTGTTTTCTCCCAAAGGAATGGAACCGAGTGCCTGACTCATATAAGGCCGGATTTTCCCTCCGTGATTATGCAGGTAGTCTTCATCTCCCAAGATGAAGGGAGAGTGAATCCCGGGAACTTTAAGAAAGCCTAGTCCCCCTCTTAGACAGAGGCCTCAATCCCTTGAAAATTCGAGAGAACTTGCGTTCAATGCGCAAAAGGAACGCTGACTCCTCTTAAAATGATAGGATCGCAAATGTGGGAATGAAGGACACTGGGTCCAACTCACCTAAAGGGCCCAATTCCCTGCAAGCTCGTTGGAATCTCGTGGTGATCCTCGCAACAAGACATGAGATGATTAGTGATCAAACAGAGAATGAGAGACATAGTTACTCGAGAATACCGGTTCCACGAACTCGAAAAGAACCGAGACTTCCCCACGCTGCAGATGAGGCGATTCTCCAATGCTGAGGAGAATTCGTGTTCATCAAATTGAAAGGGTCTGGACTTCTGATATGAAAATTCGAGCGTCCAAGAACACCTTTACAAAGTCTAGGGGAGGATGTTGATGTCACCAAGTCAACGAGGAAAGGGCTCTGTGTTCCGTATATCGGAACTCAAGAAGAGTCCAGATACTACGCCTGGAATATGCTAAGAGGCAATCAGAATTCCAGCATCAAACATGCGAGAAGTGGCCAGTTGACTTCCTTTAAACACAACCAGTAATGTCCCCATGAGAACAAACACGTCCGAAATCCCAGGTGGAACACCACCAGTTTCATCACAGCAACCTCTTTAAGACAAAAATATGCTTTAGGTCCCTTCACCTTTCTTGAGATATGATTGTCTCCCTGACTGTGCACTAGCAGTAACTCTTGGTTCCCTTGGTAACTTTGCAAGTTGTGTTTGCTTTGTAGCTGAACTTATCATTCCTGAAATGAAGGTTTCTTGTACTGCAGCCTTGTATTATACTCATAGCAACATCATTTAAAGAACAGTTTTGCCCCATAAGGGTCTTGATCCCCGGGTCTTTTTTTGACTTTCTCTCTCTTTTTCATCTCCTTCTCTATCTTATTTTACTGGCTTGAATTCTGAAGCCTGTGAGAGCCATGTAGTGCTCATTTAATGCCGGCTTCTAGACACCCCTCGAGGAGGCGCCCTATTTTGGTACTTGCGAGAGTGACTGCACGTCCCTCTGTCAACGGACAATATTGGTTCCTCTGTTGGTACCCAGTGAACTAATGCTGCCTGTATCAGCATCCTTTCTCTCTCTTACTTTCTGATTGCGAAATCGGACGACAAAGGTTCCAGTTGTCCAATATTGCGGACCCCTGCAAAATGTGGCCGTATGGAACAGCGACACTGGTAAACGTTGGTATATCTCGGGTGGAGTCGGACTTGCAATGGGAACCTGTTGTGGTCTGTAAATACTGAAAGGCATAGGGTTAAAAGGCTGGTCTAGCATCCCATTAAATTATTTTGCTTTGCTACCACTGTACCTTAGTCATTTCAGGGACATTCTGGGGTTTCACGCAGTGTATAGAAGGATTGCTCACAAACATTTGATAGATCAGTTCATCCTTAAGCTTCTCTGATACTATTCAGTTTTGATTTTTAAATTGATTGGCTCCTGGCAAAGAAATGTAGAAGAGCAGCCAAGGACAAAGAAATATATTTGAGTGGATCTAATGCCTACATGCTCTGTCTTATTTAAGCTGTAAGTCAGCCATTTTACCGTATATTCTTAGCCCTTCCAATATTAGCACATAGACAAAAATTACCATTATATATTTATATCAAATATGTTAAATGATTCACAGAGTGCACCACCCCATGGGCATCAATGACAAACTAATACAAAAATATATCAAAATTTCTTGTAGCCAGTGCCTGGATGCTCCTAAATTATGCTTCTCTTCTGCCACCAAGTCGCAACTCAAATAAGTCATCTTTGTAGCAACCTGTACTGAAAAATGTTAACATTTGGTTAATTTTTAAGTATACTAGAAGCGTGCTATTTTCCCATACTGTATATGGCGAAGAAAAGTTTTAAATGAAAAAAAAACACAGACTAGAGAAATTTACTTGCTCTAAGTGAGAATGACATGTATCAGGATAATTTCAACGGGGAAAGGGTATGAATGTGCGGTGCAAATTTTCAGACTAGGACTTATTAGTTTGATTAATATAAAGGCTTGTCACAATTAACTATCAACGAGAGCGCGCAAAAGATGTAATTACAAGCGTGAATCACATGCTACAAACTTTTTTAACAAGAGAAGTGAAGGTCTTCTTTACATGAGGACGTAAAAACCCGAATTAACACGGGACTGCCCTAAGCGAAGACTAATAAATGCTTCCGATAATTTGCCCTTGCTGCCACAGAGGGCCAGCATTGGGCAAAAAACAGTTAAATTTAGTATATTTTGATATTTGAAGCGTAAATCCTATTCGACAGCAAAGCTACCAATAGAGTGTGGCCTTGCCAGGTCCGCTTCAACAGAAAATAGGGGCCAAATTCTATCGTTTTTCCTCAAACCTCCACGTTTCTACAGTCAGTGCTGGCACTTTATATACAGCCGATGGTTTTTTTCCGATTACCTTTAAAGCAGTCCTTCTAGAATAAGTACATATGGCAGTTTTTGGACCCTCCAACCCCCACAAACCTTCAGGTTTTTAGGGCTTGAATAAATTGGCAGTTTCATGGAATTAAGCCTGTTGTGGGTGGACTAATTGATTCAAAATTATAAAAGGAGAAATTCCATGAATTATGTTGTCAGCTCAGATTCTATGTCAATTCAAAAGGGGGGGGACAAAATTTCTCACATTACCTTTTTTGCCTAACACTTCTATTAAACCTCTGTGTGCACTAATGTGGGGAGAGGCAGATTTGGTAAATACAGATCAAAAACAATCAAACAAAGGACAGCATTGTTATTTAAACAATTGTTACCAATATCTAAAAATACCAAAAAAACGTCAAATATTTTCTGGACCCAGACAGCAATGGTCTAAACTTTTTCATTTCGAAAGTTATTTAGCCCAGTTTGTCTGACTATAAAGAATGTCTGTTGCAAATTGCAGGAATTTCGCAAGTCAATGTACAATAAATTTATCAAAATATCAAATTAACAAATGTTAGCCTAGACAGGCCAAACCTTCAATCAAAGAAATTATGTGATGGTAATGCACCCCTTAACACTCCTAGTGACGGGTCGTTACTTAAGCAAATGGCAAACTCAGCTATTACATTCCAATTTTTCCTAGGGGCCACTTGCTCATTTAACTAAAATAAAACAGTTCGATAAAAGTAAGGAGCAAAATTTTAGCCTCCTGATTTTAAACAAATACATGGCCCTTCTGAAAGACTAACAATTTACAGCTTCTAAAAAACTTATAAACTCACATTAAACAGGATACTATTGAAAATATTATGAACTTTCTTGGAATCTCATCCTATTTTTTGATTAAAAGTACGGCATATTATCAAAGGTGTCGAACACAGAATTTTAAAAGTTATACATTTTTCGAAATCTGGGGTGCATTGACCTCCCATCAGAACTTACTATTCTCAACAATCGGCACATTATTATTACTGATTCACAAGATTGCAATTTAACTATGCTTACATCCGTTTAGAGGGAGAGCCACCCATTTCTCTCCCCCTTGTTCCTAATCATTAACGCATTCTACAGAAACTTTCAGTACGACTATGTTCCTTCATGGTATGCTTAAAAGTCCTGTACTGCTGTGCTAAGTCACTTCAGTGTGTCCTACTCTATGCACCCCGATAAATGTCAGCCAACCGGCTACCTATCCTGAGCTTCTCAGAACAGAGTACTGAAATAGGTACCATTCGCTCTCCATAATAGGTCCTAAGCATTTGTCAAAAATTGTTCAGCAAGGTTTAAGTTCCTATGTGACAAAAATTCGTTCAGTATATCAAGTAATATATCCAAATAGCTACAAGAAGGAGAAAGGATATTTTTGACACATTGATAATGGCTATGATATTTAATCAACTCCATGAACAACTGGTGAAAATAAATCTATATAATTGCAATTGCAAAAACGGGCACTTGATGGGACAGTGTAGTAAAGAAAGGTGTAGCTGATCAATTAAAAAAATATAATATTACTATATAGTTTTGGACCTCTCCATTTCTGCTGGGAAACAAAAAGGATCCAGCAAAAATAACTAAATCCTAAGTTAACTTAATAATGTCCTGTACGGAATAGCGCAGACCATCAAGCTTAGGTTCAGGACAAGAAGCATATGGTGGAGCCAAAAAAAATAAATACAAAAAGCTATTTTATTGTCATAGGAGGAACTATGGTCTCTGTATCTAAAATTATCTATGGCGTCAAATGTTTGTTTTGTGTTTTAGGGATTAGTGTGGGTTAATGCTCCCTATTTGGTTTTATCAGTTCTCACATGAAACCTGAAGGAAGTTCAATGTTGGTCCTATCATATTTATATACTTGAGAATGTGAATGTAATGTAAATAGATATTTTTAACTAGTTGGGATGTCTAAAGTCATAAACGATTATAACCATACACTTTGTTATGCCTTGTTTGGGGTAAATCAGATTGTCAAAAAAAGGTAATCTATATACTATATACTTAATATAGAGATGACTAATCTTTAGATTAAGGTTCTTAAAAAATTTGTATTTTGGATACAAATGATATTTTCTCTGACTAATCAGGATTCGGTCCCTTTGGATTAGGCGTGACTTATGATGTGAGCGTAGAGTGAATAAGTAGTAGAAGCTTGTAGCATGAGTGGGTCATTTCGAAATGAAATAGGATTTCAAAGCGTCTAACTGCTGAAACACGTGGCTTATCTCCGACAAGGGGAATTTTTGCAGACCGAGCTGAAGAGCATTTTTTTTTATCTGAGTTGTTAAATGGAATCAAAATTATAAATTTGATTCTGGCATGGATTGCATTATACCATTAATATGATTTGATACATATGTTCCAATGATCGTATAGCAAATGGCTAACATACAAGATATAAACATGGTTAGTTATAGAAACATAAAATATCGTCCAGAGGAACCACCCGTTCAGCACACCCCCTCAAGGAATGTTTCAGGTTCCCACAAATCATCTCGAGATGAGGCTGATTCCTATTTTTGACTAAGAACGGACTGCAATCTTTCACAAACCACTCCATAAGGCAGGGTTCTCTATACGTATAGGTATGTGAGCGTGTGACTGAGATTTAGCAGACAGGGAATGGTACTGAGACTGCCCTGATCGAAATAAGGGGGATTTTCCTCCAGTGACTTGAATGCAGGCTAGTCTTTCATACCAGGATGAAGGGCTGAGTGAATCCCCTGTGGAAGACTAATAGAGAAAGCCACTAGTTCCTTCCCCCAACTATTAAGACAGGAGGCTCAACATCCCCTTGAAAATTCGAAAGGAACTTGCAGTTCAATTGTCGTCAAAAGGACAACAAGCCTGACTCCTCTTAAAAATGTTGATAGGAATCAACGACACTCACCAGTGGGAACTGAAACGGGACACTCAACACTACGGTTCACAAGTTCACCTAAGAGGCAGTCCCCAATTTCCCTGCAAGCTGCCTCGATGAGAATCTCGAGGTGTCCTCGCAACTAGACATGAGTCCCTGACTTGCTGAACAAACTCGCGTTTTGAAGGATACGCATCCAAGTCCTAACTCGAGAATCTACCCAGGTTCCCACCGCAACTCGACAAAAGAACAGAGAACTTTTTCCCCCTCGTGCCAGATGCGGCCGATTCTCCATTGCATGCAGAGCAATTCCGTGTCCCATCAAACCTCTAGAAGGAGGCGTCTGGACTTCTTGAATGACGGACTTCAGGAGAGTCCCAAGACACTGTCACAAGTTAGGGGGACCTGATGTCACCGCGACGCAGCAACAAGAAAGGCTCTGTGTTCGCAAATCGACTCGAGATGTGTCAGCTCCCCCTTCATGTGCTCCAGAGCATCCGAATTCCATCAAACCCGAGAGGTGGTTGACTTCCTTTAAAAACAAGAGTATCCCCCGAGAACACCGTTTCAATGTCCAGGGGAACACAAGTCCAGCAGAGCAACTCTTTAAGACAAAACTGCTTAGTCCCTTCCTTTTTGAGATAATGGATGTCTCCTGACCTTGTGACTTAGCATTACTCCTTTTTCCTGTAACCATTTGCAGTTTGTTTGGTTTGCTGAACACTATCATTCATTCCCAAAGAAGTTTGTCTTGTACTGGCAATGCCTGTATATACACATAGAAAAATCATAAAAGCACCCTTTGCTTCATTAGAGGCTTAGGTCCCGGTCAATTTTTTGTCTCTCTCTCTCTTTTTCTCTCTCTCTTCTGTTTTTCAGGCTGATCTTGGAGGTGGAGAGCATCGTGCTCACATTTCTGCCGGGCTTCTACGAACCCTCGAGAGAGTGCTCCATGGTACTTGGTGAGTGATGACAGTGTCCCTGTGTCAAGCACAATTGTTGGCCTCTGTGTAAACAAGGGAACTCAGCTTCTTCACTCTTTAATCCTTTCTGATCGCAACTCGGAACAACGGTTCTCAGGTCCATTAATGGACCTCCTAGCAAATGTGGCCATGGAACATGGACAATGGTATACGTGGTATATGGGTGGAGTGATTCATGACACTATTGAGGTCTGTAAAATACTGAAGGCATGGGTTAAAAGGTGGCCAGCCCCATTATTTTTCTACTTTGCTCACACTTACTTTACAATTTCAATCCAGGGACTTCTGGTTTCACGCCAGTGATAGAGGTTGCCTTCAAAACAGTAGTAGCAACATTATCCTTAGTTTTGATACAAAGCCCATTTTGACTTTAAATTTGGTTAGGTCAAAGAAAATGTTGAAACGAGCAATCAAAGAAGGAAAACCATTATTCCAGTTATCTCTAGCCTATATGCACTCCTTAATTAAAGCTGTATTTTTGCATTTCAATGTCAATATTCTAGCTATCCCAAATATTAGCAACAGGCAAAAACATATTATATTATATCTAAATAAATTAAATGATTAAACTTTACAAAAGGACAGTTAATTAAAACATACAAAATATCTCAAAATTTTTTTGCATAGTGCCTGGCTGCTCCCAAATGCTTCTCTTCTGCAACAGTGCAATACCTGTAAATGGCTCTTTGTTGGAAACCTAAATGAAAAGTTACTTAATTTTTAAACTTCGCAAACTAGAAGCTTCTATTTTCCCATGGAATTGGAGAAGAAACTTAAAAACACGCTAGAGAAATTACTTACTTAGTGAGAATGCATCATAGCCAGAAATGTCAAAGAGACTATAGCTCTGCATTTGTCAGACTAGGATTATTATTGATTATATAAAGGTTGTCACAAATCTAAAGATCAAAACACAAAAAGATGCAAATACTAGCGTGAAACCAATGCTACCCTTTTAAAAGAGCACAGAAGGGATGCTTTACATGTGGAATAATATGTTTAACAGGGCATGGCCCTAAGCAAGGCTTGCATACTACACGCTGAATCAAAAATTTGCCCGTTGCTGGCCACAGAGGAAAGCACTGGGCCCAAGACGTAACATTTAAATTTGAATATTGAAGGAAAACCTATTCCACTTGAACATCCAAAGAGGGGACTCCCCCATGTCCCCTTAGCTACAAAAAAAGGGCAAAATTATCTTTTCCTCCGAAACAAACCTCTCACCCTCCACGAAGTCAGGCTGCCATGAAATAAATCAGCCCTAAAAGTAATTTTTTTTCCTTTACCCTTAAGCAGTCTTTCTAGAGTACCTACTGGAGTTTTGGACCCTGCCCCACCAAACCTTCAGGCTTTTATAGGTCATGAATAATTTGGCTTCTAAAGAATTATGTTCGGGTGGAATAATTGATTCAAAATTTTTAAGGAGAAATTCACCTTATGATGTCAGCTCAGATTCTATGGCAATTCAAAAGGGGGACAAAAATTTCACAATTACTTCCTTTGCCTTACCACTTCTATTAACCTTCTTCTAATGTTAGGGAGAGGCAATTTTGGAATACTGATCAAAAACATCCATTTCTTGGCCATCATGTTATTTAAAAATATGTCCCCAAATATAAACATTTCAAAATTACCCGGTAAAATACTTTCTGGAGCCCAGCAAAGGGTTTCAATATTATCATTTCGAAAGTATTTTGGCCCAAGTCCTGACCTAAACAAAAGGTCTTTGCCAAATTGCAGAATTTTTCAAGCCAAGTACCAATAAATTTATCAAAATATTCAAATTACAATATGTTTAGACAAACAAGGCCAACTAAACATAAAGACTTTATGTGATAAGATGCATGACCCCTTCATCTCAAGGAAGGGTCTTACTTATTGCAATGGCAAATAGATATATTATTCCCACCTTATTCTAGGGGCCACTGCTCATTTTTAAACCAAAAACAACGTTATTACAGTAACGGAGAAAATTTATGCTCCTATTTCGAAAAGCAATGGCCCTTATGAAACGAACATAATTATAAGATACTAAAGAATCTTATGAACTACACAATTAAAATGGAAACATATTGAGAATCTTGCACTTTTTGGAACACTTCCTATTTTTTGTATACAACAGGAAATATTTACAAATGGGTTCTCTTAACCAGAGTTTTAAAAAGTTCATAAGCTTTTTTGAAACTGGTGCTGCATTTTCTACCCAGAGATCTATTACTATTCTCAAAATTGCACATTATTTATTACTGATTCACAGATGATTGATTTTTAATATGCCTTAAACATCGTTTTAGTAACCATGAGCGACCTAAATTTCCTCTCTCCTTTTTATCTAAATAGATAATCGGCCTCAAAAAAGATGTTCGTAAGGACTATGTTATCACTATACGAATGCTTAAGAGTCCAAGCTACTGATGCTGCTAGCTGAAGCATTTCGCAGTCCATGTCCTATCTTCTAATGCGACAACAAGCTGTCAGACCACCAGCTTCCCTAATCCCTGAGATTCCTCCCAGACAAGAGTCCTGACAATCGGTTCCATTGCCCTCTCCATGAATTATCCCTACGCATTTATCTCCACAAATATTGCAGCCAAGGGCTCAAGTCCTAGGTGATAAAAATTCAGTTCACATTCATCCATATCAGTTAATAATACACAATAGCATACAAGACTGAGAAAGCGATATGTATGACAACTGAATGGCTTTGAAATAACTTTAGACTCCAGTGGAAAAAATTAGTGACAATAAAATCTTTATTGAAATATTGCAAAACGGTACTTGATTCACAGTTGTAGTAAAGGGATACGGATGAATTGTGCTTATAATATATAGATATACTATATTTAAATGTACGTATATATATATATATAAATAAGAATGTATATTACATTATATAAATATTGGAATTCCAGTTCTGTCCTTTAGTAACGCATAAAAGTAAGTCTAGGAAGCTGCAAAACCATTAAGTTAACTCTTAATGTCCTTGGCATACAACATCCCAATTCTCATCTAGGACTTCTAGCAATAGAAAATTGGTGGAGCCCAAAATTAATACATAAACACAACAAATATTATAACTTTCATAAGGGGATAACTATGTCCTATGTATCTACAATTACCTGCTATGTCTTTAATGTATGTTATTTCGTTTTTAGATAGTTTGGAATTAATGGTTATCATATGGATTCAGAGCTTTAACATGAACTGAAGGTCTTTCTAACGTAGGGTTATAAATGTTTATTTAATGGTGAATTGTAAATTTATCGTAATTATTTTTAATATTGTCAAGGACATGCCTTGATGTCCATCAACATTATATAATAAGTATAAAGTTATGCCTTGGATTTGGGGTAAGATACGAATTGTCTAACCAAATAGCAAATCCTTTATGGAATATAATCATATGTAATATATATAATGTATATATTATAAAAATATATGAGAGTGAATACTTTTAGATAAGGACTCTATTAAAATTGTATTTTTCCATAAAAATGATGCTATTTTCTATAATCTGGATTAGGTCTCCGTGGATTAGATGGACTTAGGTTTGTGGAGTTGTGGCTGAAACTAAGAAGACTAAAAAGCTTGTTTGAAAATGGCTGGGTCATTTTCGAAATGATATTAGGATTTTAAACGCGTTACTTGCTGAACATTGGCTTACTCTTATAAGGGATTTACTTGCAAAGAGCGTGAAGCGATTTTGACTGTTAATGAATAAAATATATTATTTGTACTGGAATGATGTATATACAAGGTATTATATGATTTGATAACATATGTTCAATGATCTCTAAACCAATGCTAAACTACAAGATATATCCTCATGGTTTTGAATAGAAAAGTGAAATATAGTCGTCAGGAACACCACGTTCAAGCACACCAAATCAGGAAGAGCCTATTCATAGTTTTTCCCAATTCATCTCGAGATGCGAGGCTGATTCCAAGATTTTTGTACTCAAGAGGAATGCAACTTTACACAAGCACCTCAACAGGAGTCCTCTCTGTAGCTATAGTTATGTGAGAGGGACCCTGAGTTTGCTGCCTCAAGGGAATGGAAACACCGAGTATTGCCCTGACTCAAATATGGCCGGATTTCTCTCCAGTGACTTGAATTCAGGCTAGTCTTGTTTCATCTCCCAAGATGAAGGGATTGTGAATGCCCTGTGGAGACTTTAGAAAAGCCTAGATCCCACGTGTCATTATTAGACGGCGGTAACATCCCCGTAAAATACGAGAGGAATCTTATTCTATTGCGTCAAACGGACATACAAGCCTGAATCCACATAAATATTGGATAGGAATCGACAATCACTGTGCGACATTGAAAGGGACACTGGGTTCTCCAAGTCTCCCTCACAAAAGAGGGGCATCCCTATTTCCCTTCCCAAGTCCGTTGAGAATCTCGAGGTGTCCCTCGCAACTAGAACATGAGTCCTGACTTTGCTGAACCAAAACTCGGAGTTTTGAAGGAGGGGGGGCCAGGGGGCGGGGCCATCCAAAGTCCTAATCTGAGAATATACCCACGGTTCCCTCCGCAACTCACGACAAAAGAACACGCTACTTCCCCACGCTCTGCCAGTATGAGGCCGCTTGTCTGCATTGCATCCAGAGCAATTCCGTGTTCCCCCAGCAAACATGAATAGGAGAGTGGACTTCCTAGGATGAAATTCAGAGTGTCCCACGATCACTATGTCACAACTCTCGTGAACCATGATGTCACGCAGCAAAAAAGAAGGGTTTTTACAGTGGTGTTTCCGCAAATCGACTCGAGCTTTGTCCTAAAAAATCTTGTTTCCCCCCCTGAGTCCAGAGCCATCACCATTTTCCACATCAAACACGTGAAGTGGCTTACTTCCTTTAAAACAAACAGCGTATCCCTGCATAACACCGTCCTAAGTCCATAGTAAACACAAATTCAGCAGAGCTCATCTTTAAGACACAAACTGCTTAGTCCCCTTCCTTTTTGAGTTATGGACTGCTCAGATTTGTGGATTGCATTTCTCTGTTCCTTGGGTAACTTTGCCGTTTTTATGTACAGATGAATCTATCATTCGAATCGAGATTCGTGTTTTAATTGCGCTGTAATAATATAGCCAAACTATTAAAGACATTTGCTTCATTAGGTTAGGGTCCGGGGTATTGTTGTTCTCTCGCTCTGTTTCTTCTCTCTTCCTTTTTTAGGCTGACTTTGGGAGGTGGAGGCGATTGTGCTATTTTATGCCGTTTCTAAGAAACTCTGAGAGGCGCCTGGTACTTGGTGAGTATGCACGCCCTTGTCAAGGACAATTTGGCCCTCTGTGTAAACAAGGGAAATAGCCTTCTTCACTCTTTTCCTTTCGTTTCCAACTGGACCAAAGGGTTTCCCGGTCATTAATGGACCGGGAAATGTGGTCATGGAACAGGGACAATGGTATAGTGGTAATCGGGGTGGAGTGTTATGTACCTATGGAGTCTGAAAAACTGAGGCAGGGGGTTTTAAAGGCTGGCACCCATTATTTTTCAAACTTTGCTACCATTTTTTTAATTTTCGGACTTCTGTTTCACCCCAGTGAATGAGGCTTGCCTTCAAACAGTATAGAACTTTAATCCTTTTTCTTGATAAAGAAATTTTGACTTTAATTTGGCTCTGCAAAGAAATGTTGAATAGCAATCAAAAGGAAAATTTAAATTCCCCAGTTCATCCTAGCCTATTTGCACTTTTTAAAGCTGTATTTTTTTTTTGCCATTTAATGTATATTTCCCTTCCAATAATCAGCAACAACAAAATTATTATATTATTTTTATAAATTAAATTTTTAAACTTAAAAAGGGGCTCAATTAAAACAAAAAAAATTAAAAAATTTTCTTGCTAGCCTCCCTGGCTGTCCAAATGCTTCCCCTTGCAAACAGTCGAATCCAAAATGTCTCTTTGTTGGAACAATGAAAAGTTACCTAATTTTAAAATAGACTAGAAGCTTCTATTTCCTATGGAATTGGAGAGAAACTTAAAAAAAGCTAAAAAATTTATTTCTTAATGGAAGGCATATCAGAATTTTCAAAGAGATATCTGAATTTGTCAGACATAGGATATTATTGATTAAAAAAGGGCTTGTAAACAATCTAGGATCAAAAACTTAAAAATGCAAATACTCGAACCCATGCTACAACCTTTAAAAGAGAAATGAAGGATGCTTTACATGTGGACTAAATATCGTTTAAAAGGGACTGCCTAAGAGGCTATAAAAAGTTTCAATCATTTGATTGTGGGAGGAAGCATGGCAAGAGTCCTTTACATCTTGATCCTTTGAAGGAAAGTATTCTAAGACATCCAAAGAGGGGATCCTCTCATGTCCCTATCACAAATAAGAGGGGCAAAATTATATTTCCTCTCAACACATTCATTCCTGCCAGTGCTGAATTAATATACAGCAATGTTTTTTTTTCTTTACTTAAAGAGTCTTCTAGGTACCTTCTGGAGTTTGGCATGACAAATTATGGTATTAGGTTTGAATAATTTGGTTTAACAAGGAATTCTGTTCGGGTGTTCTATATTGCTTTAACATTCTACAGGAGAAATTAAAATTATGAAGTCCGTCTGCTTATCTATGCCTTCAAAGGGGGAAAAATTACACAATTACTTCCTTTTTCTTACAATTTTTTCTAATTCCTTTAACTCATATGTAGGCGAGAGCAATTGGATAATACAGATCCTAAAATAATCCTTATGGAGCATCATTGTTAATTCAATCTGTTATTACCACATATAAATTTCAACAAATTGAACGTAAAATATTTTACAATGGATCATCCCGCAGGCAAAGTGTCTAATATATAATCATTTCGAAAGTAAATTTTGGCCCTAAATCCATCCTGACCTATTAATAGCAAAAAGGTATCTGGCCTAAATTTCAGCACATGTATCAAGCCAAAGCACGAATGATAATATTTTTCAAAAACATTATTCAAATCTAAACATACTGTTAGGACCAAACAGGTAATACAAATAAAGACCTATGTGTTAGGATTGACTAATCTCATAGGAAGGGTCTTATTATGCATGGCAACTCAGATATACATACCACTTTATTTAGGGCACTGCTCATTTTACCACCAAAAGTTCTTAAAGTACGGAGAAAACTTTATGACTCTTTAGCAAAGCAATGGCCTTATGAAAGAAAAAATACTACTTACAAAGTACTTATAAAACACAATTAAAAGGAAAATATTGAATAATTTGCATTTTGGAACTTCTCTTTTTGTTCTACAAAGAACTATTAAAATGGGTCTTAACCAGAATTTTAAAAAGTTGCAAATTTTTGAAACCGGGCGGGTTAACGAAGACCCCAAATTACTATTCCTCAAATGGCACATTAATTACGGTTCACAAATGATTTTTTAATAATGCCTTTACACCTTACGGAGAAAACTAATTTTCCCCTCCCTTTTCTTAATCATATCGCCCTATAAAGTTTCAGTAGACTTGTTACCTAAAGGGTATGTTTTAAAAGTTCTGTACTGCTGCTGCAAAGTCACTTCAGTTGTCTATTTATGCGCCCCATAGATGTCGCCCCAGGTCATTTTATCCTGGAGATTTTCCAAAAGAGTACTGAAAAGGTATCCCTTCCCTTTCCATATAGTCAAGCTTTTGTCAAATTTTCAGCAAGGTTTAGTCTATTGACAAAAATTCGTTCATGCAATATCGTTAAAAATATACTTAGTAACAAGAAGGAAAAGATATTTTGACAATGAATGGCTTGATATCTTTGCCAATGAAACGTGAAAATAAATTTTATTGAAATTGCAAAACCGCACTGATGGAAGTGTAGTAAGGAAAGGTGAACTTAAATAATTATATTAAAAATATTTATATTTTAAAATTTATATTTGAAGTCCATTCTGCTGGAACAAAAATGGGCCCTAAGAAAAACCTTAAGTTAACTCTTTCTTTCCTTGGCTACGCAGCCACTCTAATCTAGGACTCAGAAATGAGAAATTGTGGACCCCAAAATAAAATTTTTAAAATAAAACAATAGTTTTTTAATTTCTAAGGGGAAAATTATGTTATATTTTATCAAATACTTTTCAATTGTTAATTGTTTTTTTAGAAGTGTAAATTAATGGACAAGGGTTTAGCTCACAAACAAAAATTTAAGTTTTGGGTATAAAATATATTTAAGTGAATTTTTCAAAATTATATTTTAATTGAGGTTTATCTAATTTATATTATTTTTAGGTTTTTGGGGTAAATTTTGTTATTAAAGGGAAACCCTTATAATTATTTATAAGATTTTAGATATTTTTTTTAAAAAAAACATTTTATTTTGTTTAAAATTATTATATTCTGTTAATTGGATTGGTTTGGGATTAGCGAGATATGTTGCATGGAGTTGTGAGGCTGAAACTACGTAAGTAGAAGCTGGTAGAATGTTCAGGACCATTTCGAATGCATATTGGCTACACAAGCGTTCAATGTAACATTGGTTCCTCATTACAAGTGTATTTTTCATTGCAGAAGAGCTGAGGAGAGTATTGAGTGTTAATGCATTAACTAATATTATATATTGTACTGGAAATTGGATAGCTTAATTACTAGTTATAATATGATATGATAATATGGTTTCAATGATTCTATAAAATTGTATACATACAAGGGATATTATCATTGCGTAGTTATAAGAAATTAATAATATATAGTCAGAGGAAACACTCCAAGTTCAGCCTCACATCTAAGGCTTGTTTGGTCTCCAACATCACAAGAGATTGCGAGAGTGAATCCTCATTTTTGCTCCTGGAGGGAATGCAACTTTCTAGACAGACTACAGGACAGGAGGCCCTTTAGTATAGGTAAGTTGCGAGGGACCCTGAGTTTGACTTGCAAGCAGGCCTATTGGACACAGAGATGCCGTGATCGAAATAGGGCCTGGTCTTTCTCTCCAGTGACTGAATGAGGCTAGTCTTTCATCTCCAGATGAAGAGGATGAGTGAATCCCCTGTGGAGACTTTAGAGAAAGCCCTAGTTTTCCCCGCTCATCTAGACAGGATGCCTCACATCCCTTGAAAATTCGAGAGGAAATTGCAGTTCAATGCGTCAAAAGGACAACAAGCCTGACTCAATCTTAAAAATTGATAGGAATCCGACAATCACTGTGGGAAACTGAAAGGGACACTGGGTCTCATGTCTCACTAAAAGAGGCATCCCAATTTTGCATGCAAGCCTCGATGAGAATCTCGAGGTGTCTCCTCGCAAATAGACATGAGTCCTGACTTTGCTGAACAAAACTCGAGTTTTGAAGAGCTCATCCAAGTCCTAACTCGAGAATATACCAGGTTCACCGCCAACTCGACAAAGAACAACGAGGGAATTCCGCTCGCTGCAGATGATGCGATTCTCCTCATTGCCTGCAGAGCCCACATTCCGTGTTGCGCATAAACTTGATTAGAAGTTGGACTACTTCTGGATGCAATTCAAAAGGAGTCACCAAGCAAACCGTGATCAAGTTAGCGGGGAATTATGGTGAGCACAAGAAATGGTTGTGTCTGAAATCGATCGGATGGTGTCAGATTATGCATGTGTCAGATCATCCCGAATTCATCAAACGCAGAGAGTGGCTTCATCTTTATAATCCACAAAAGAGTAACCCGAGAACACGTTGCAATGTCGTCGGAACACAAGTTAGAGAGAACCTTTAAAGACTAAAACTGTTAGTAACTTATTGGGCTCTGGATGTCTTAGATCTTTGTGATTGCATTAGTCCTGGTCTTGGTACTATTTGTGTTTGTTTGGTTGCTCTGAATTCTATCTTTCTCGAAAGAGTTTCTTGTATTTTAAAGGTGATATCTCATAGAAACAATCATTAAGAATTTGTTCATTAGAGCTTAGTTGGGGATAATTTTTTGTTTCTTCTTTTTCTCTCTCTCCCTTTTTTCGGGCTGACTCTCTGGAGCGTGAGAGCCATTGCTCACTTTTCTGCCCGGTTTCTAAGAACCCCTCAAAGGCGGCCCTGGTACCTTGTGAGTGATGCACGCCCTGTGTCAAGGACAATATTGGCCCTCTGGTAAACCAAGGGAAAATCAGCCTTCTTCACTCTTTCCTTTCTGATCCCCAAACCTCGGACCCAAGGTTCGGTCCATTAATGGACCCAGAAATGTGGCATGGAACAGGAAAATGGTATACTGGTATATCGGGGAGTGATTCATTACCTATTGGTCTGTAATACTGAGGCATGGTTAAAAATGGCACCCCATTATTTTTCTACTTTGCTCCCATTCTTTAATTTCGGGCCTTCGGTTTTCACGCCAGTGATAGGCTTGCCTCAAACAGTAGTAATTATCCTTAGTTTCTGATAATGAAATTTTGACCTTTAAATTTTGGGCTCTGTTAAAAGAAAAGTGAATGAGCCAATAAAGGAAGAAAATTATTCCAGTTCTCTTTTCCTTGCATCTTATTAAAGCTGTTTTCTGCCATTCAAGTTTTTCTAGCCCTTCAATTCAGCAACAGAAAACCCAAATTATATAAATATATTTTAAATTAAATGATTAAACTTTCAAAAGGCTCAATTAAAACAATACAAAATATCTCAAAATTTTCTGCTACCTGCCCTGGCTGCCCCAAATGCTTCCCTCTGCAACACCCAACCCCAAATGTTCTTTGTTGGAACCGAATGAAAAGTTACCTTAATTTTAAACTAGACTAAAGCTTCTTTTTTCCATATGGAATTGGAGAAGAAACTTTAAAAACAGCTAGAGAAATTATTCTTATGAGAACCATATGAAATGTCAAAGAGTATAGCTGCAATTTGTCAGACTAGGATTTTTTGATATATAAGGCTTGCCCATTCTAGGATCAAAAATTAAAGATCAATACTACTGAAACAATGCTCAACCTTTTAAAAAGAGAAATGAAGGATGCTTTACATGTGGACATAATACGTTTAAAAGGGGACTGCCTAAGAAGGCTAAAAAAAGCTTCAAAATTTGCCTTGCTGCACAGAGGAAGCACTCGGCCAAGACCAAATTTAAATTTGATATTGAAGGAAAACCTATTCAAGAACTCCAAGAGGGACCTCCCATGTCCCCACTACAAAAAAGAGGGCAAAATCTATCTTTTCCCTCAAACCCTCACTCCAGCAGTGCGGGAATTAATATACCAGCCAAAGGTTTTTTTTTCTCCTTTAAGATCCCTTCTAGATTTACTCGGGTTTTGGCCCCTGCCCTAAACCTTCGGCTTTTATAGTTTAAATTTATTGTTCTAAAGGGAATTCCCTTTTTGGCGTGGAATAATTGATTCAAATTATAAGGAGAAATTCAAATTATGATGTCAGCTCAGATTCTATGCAATTCAAAAGGGGGGACAAAATTTCACATTCCCTTCCATTGCCTTACTTCTATTAACTCCTCTACTAATGTAGGGAAAAGGCCAATGGAAATACAGAATCAAAAAACAACCTTATGGACAAATTGTTATTTAAATTTTAAAAAAATAAATTTCAAATTAACGGTAAAATATTTTCTGGACCCCCAGCAAGGGTCTAATATTATCATTTCGAAAGTATTTGGCCCAAGTTCTGACCAAAAAAAAGGGTCTTTTCCCAAATTTGCAGGAATTTTTTCAAGAAAATACAATAAATTTATAAAAAATATTCAAATCTACAAAATTTGACAAAGGCCAACCAAAAACAAAAGACTTTAGTGATAGATGCACCCTTAATATATAGAAGGGTCTTTTTTGGGCAATGAAAAATCGATATACATTCCAAATTTTCTGGGGACCATGCTCATTTTACAAACAAAAAGTTATTAAAGTACGGAGAAAATTTATGCTCCTTTAGACAAAGCAATGGCCCCTTTATGAAAGAAAAATTAAAGCTACTAAAGAACTATAAAACACAATTAAAAAGGATCATTTTGAAAATTTGCACTTTTGGAATCTCCTATTTTGTTATACAAAGGAATTTACAATGGTCTTAACAAAATTTAAAATTTAAATATTTTTAAACCCTGGGTCTGCAATTTAACCGACCCCATTACTATTTCAAAACAAGAAATTATTATACGGATTCCCAAGTTTGATTTTTAATATGCCTTACACCCTTTAGACGGGAGACTAACTTTCTCTTCCTTTTTTAATCATATCGGCCTAAAAAAGGGATTTCAAATATGTTACCAAGGTATGCTTAAAAGTCTGCATCTGCTGCAAGTCACTTCATCGTGTCCTACCCTATGGACCCCATAGATGTCAGCCACAGGCTAAATTAACCCTGATTTCCAGAAAAGTACGAAATAGGTTCCATTGCCCTCTCCAAAATTAGTCAAGCATTTGTCAAAATTTTCACCCAAGGTTTAAGTCTTATGTGACAAAATTTAGGGCTATATCTTTAAAATTATACTAAGCTAAGAAGGAGTAAAGGACATATTTTGGGACTGAATGGCTAGATATTTCAGAGTTAGGATCAATCCAAAATGGTTGAAACTAAAATTTTACATTGAAATTGCATAAGGACATTGATGGACGTGTAGCAAACGAAAGGTGATTGATACAATAAAAAAAATATATATAGATAATATTTGGCATCCAGTTTGCTGGGAAACCAATAGGACTAAGAAACCCTTAGGTACTCTTATCAAGTTCTTGGTAAGCAAGCACTTTATTGGACTCAGAAATGAGCCATGGTGGGCCAAAAAAAAAACTTATAAAACCAAACGTATTTTATTCCTAACGGGGAATCTGTTATGTATCTATAAATTATCTAAGTGTTCAATGTATGTTTTTGGTTTTAAATTAGTGTGGAGTTACTGGGCTCTGTATTTGTTACAGCATTTCCCGATGCATTGTAGGGTGTTTATATTTGGGTATAATGTTTTATTTAATAGTGAATGTGCTTTCAATTTAATTATTTCTAATCTATGTAGAGGACTTTTCTAAAGTGCAATTACCATTTTATAATAATTTTGTTAGGCCTTGGATTTGGGGTATGATACAGATTGTCCAAAAAACAGGTAACTTATAATTTTTATACTAGGTATATATTAGATGTTAATTTATATATTTAGATTTATGGTGATTATAATATAAAAATCAGTGGGGAGATGAAATGTTGTTAGTTATGCTCTATTAAAAGATTTCTGTATTTTTGATAAAATGATTTATTCTTCTGTATATTGGAGCAAGTGGTCTCTTGAGATCTAGACGTGGACTTATGCTTGTTGGAGTTGAGACTGCCACACGTAGTAGGAAAATGTGTTGGATTGGCTGAGGTCATTTCCAAAAGAAAAAGATTAAGGATTTTAAAGAATTACTGATAAACATTGGCTTTCTTCTCTACAGGGGCTTTTCATAGCCAGGATGAGTTGAGGAGATCTTGAGCTCTTAATCGAATATAAGTATTTCTTGGTACTGGAATGGTCGGTTATGTTACCCATATATATTAGGATGTGATAAATCTGTTCAAATGATCTCTACAAATGCTAACATACAAGATATTACTTGATCGCTTATAGCACAAAAATAGAAATTTTAGGCGACGGAACACAACGTATCAGCACACCATAAATCAAGAAAAGGCCCGGGTACCCGCTACATCATCTCAAGATGAGCCGTGATTCCCTATTTTTGAATCAAGAGGAATGCAAACTTTCCACAAGCACCATGAACAGGAGTTGCTCTATTAGCTATAGTTTTCTGAGATAGGGAACCCTGTGTTTGTGCAGTGGATTGGAAGAGATTGCCGCTCGACATAGGGAATTTCACGTGACTTGAAGCAGGGTCTTTCAATCTAAGCTGAAGGCAGAGTGAATCCCCTGTGGAGACTTTAGAGAAAGCCCTAGTTCCCCGCCATCTAACAGGAGGCCTCACTCCCTTAAAAATTCGATAGGAATTGCAGTTCAATGCGTCAAAGGACAACGCCTGATCCTCTTAAAATTGATGGGATCCGACAATCATGTGGGAATGAAAGGGACACTGGGTCCAAGTCTCCCCTAAAGGGCATCCCAATTTCCTGCCAAGCCTCGTTGAAATCTCGAGGTGTCCCTCGCAACTAGACATGGTCCTGACTTGCTGAACAAACTCGATTTTAAAGACCATCAAGTCCTAACTCGAGAATATTACCCAGGTTCCACCGCAACTCGACAAAGAACAGAGACTTCCCCTCCGCCAGTTTGGGGCCCCGGTTTCCCCTCTTTTGTAGCAGAGGAATTCCGTTTTTCCCCATCACTGAAAGGGTTGGCTTCCTGAATGAAACTTCAGAGGGGGCCCCCAGAAACTGTCACAAGTCTAGAGGACCGATTCACCCAGCAACAAGAAGGCTCTGTCTTCGGCAATGGGACTCGAGATTGTGTCCAGATTCCCTTCATGTGCTCCAGACCAATCCCAAATTCCCATCAAACCGAATGAAGTGCTTTCCTTTAACCAAAAAAGTTCCCGGAACACCGTTCAATGTCAGGGGAACACCAAGTTCAGCAGAGCAACTCTTTAAGACAAAACTCTTAGTCCCTTCCCTTTCTTGAGATATGGACTGTTCCTGACCTTGGACTTGCATTACTCCGGGTTTCCCCTTGGAACCCTTTGGGGTTTGTTGGTTTGCTGAAATCTATCATTCCGAAGAAGTTTCTTGTACGCCCCTGTTAATTCCCAAAGGGAAAAAATATAAGCACTTTTGCTTCATTAGAGTTAAAGGCCCCCGGGTCTTTTTTGTCCTCCTCTCTTTTTCTCTCTCTCTCTCTCTTTTCGGGTTTGACTCTCTGGGCGTGGAGAGCCATCGCTCATTTTCTGCCCGGGTTCTAGAACCCCTCGAGAGGGCGCCTGGTACCGGGGGTTTTGGGATGCACGCCCTGTGTAAAGGGACATTTTGGGGCCCTTGTGAAAACCAAGGAAAAGCCTTCTTCACTCTTTTCCTTCTGATCGCCAATCCGGACCACAAGGTTCCGGTCCTTAATGGACCCAGAAATGTGCATGGAACAGGACAATGGATACGTGGTTTATATCGGGTGGATGATTCATGTCCTATTGGGTGTAAAACTGAGGCATGGTAAAAGGCTGCCACCCCATTATTTTCTACTTTGCTCACCATTTCTTTACATTTCAGGGCTTTGGTTTCCCGCCATGAATATGGGTTGCCTTCAAATAGTAGAAATTTTCCTTATTTCTTGAAAAATCCCAATTTGACTTAAATTTGGTCTGGTCAAAGAAAATGTTGAAGACCATAAGGAAGGAAAATTATCGTTCTCTCTCCTTATGCACTCTTTTAAGTGTATTTCTGCCATTTAATGTATATTCTGCCCTTCCAATATTCAACAGAAAAAATATATTATTATATTAAAATAAATTAATGTTAAACTTTCAAAAGGTCAATTAAACAATCAAAATCTCAAAATTTCTTGCTAGCCCTTGCCTGGGCTCCAAATGCTTCCTCTGCAACAGTCGAACTCAAATGCTCTTTGTTGGAACCGAATGAAAAATTACCAATTTTTAAACTAGACTAGAAGCTTTATTTTCCATACTGGAATTGGAAAGAAACTTAAAAACCACAGAAAAATTACTTGCTTATGAGAAGCATATCAGAAATGTTCAAAGAGTATCTGCAATTTTGTCAGATGGATTATTTTGATAAATAAAAGGCTTGTCAATCGGGATCAAAAATTAAAAGATGCAATACTAGCTGAAAAAATGCTACAACCTTTTAAAAGAAAATGAAGGTGCTTTACATGTGGACATAAATATCGTTTAAAAAGGACTGCTAAGAAGAAATAAAAAGCTTCCAAAAATTGCCTTGCTGCACAGAGGAAAGCACTCGGCCAAAACCTAAATTTAAATTTGAATTGAGGAAACTATTCCAAGAAACTCCAAGAGGGACCTCCATTCCCCTACTCAAAAAAAAGGGGCAAAATTATCTTTTCCCTAAAACCCTCACCTCCAGCGTGCTGAATTAAATAACCAGCCAAAGGTTTTTTCCTTACCTAAGCGTCCCTTCTAGAGTACCTACTGGAAGTTTTGGACCCTGCCCCATAAACTTCAGGTTTTATAGTTTAAATATTTGGTTCAAAGGAATTATGTTCGGCGTGGAATAATATTCAAATTATAAAGGAGAAATTCAAATTATGATGTCGCTAGATTTTTTATGGAAATTCAAAAGGGGGAAAAAATTTCCACAATATTCCCCTTGCCTTACACTTCTATAAACCCCTTTAACTAATGTAGGAGAGGCAAATTGGAAATACAGATCAAAAAACACCCTAGATCATTGTTATTTAAAATATGTCTACCAAATATAATTTCACTTAACGGTAAATTATTTTCTGGCCCCCACAGCAAAGGGTTAATTATCATTCGAAAGTTTTTCCCCCAAGCCCTGACCAAATCAAAGGTCTTTTGCCAATTGCAGGATTTTAAAAGTAAAAGTACATAAATTTATCAAAATATCAAATTCACTATTTGACAAAAAAAAAATAAATTTATGTGTAGACACCCTTTTCAAGGGGGCCTTTTCCAAAAAACTTTTTTTCCAAATTTTTTACCCCTCTTTTTTAAAAAAAAATTTTAAAAAACAAAAAAATTTAGCCCCTTTTAAAAAAAGGGGCCCCATAAAAAAAAAATTTTAAACCTAAAAAATTTTAAAACCCCCAAAAAAGGAAAATATTAAAATTTTGATTTTTGGAACTCCTATTTTTAAAAGGTTTTAAAAAGGGGTTTTAACAAAAAAAAATTAAAAAATTTTTAAAACCCTTTTGGGGCAAAAGGAACCAAAAAAAAAAATTTTTTAAAATTTTTAATTCCAAGAGTTTTTTAAATGCAAACCCCTTTAACAAACAATTTTCCTTTTTTTTTCTTTAAAAAACCCTTTTAAAATTTTCGAAAAATTTTCCCTCAATAGCAAAGTTGGCCTTGAAGACTTTTTTAAAAAATTTACCCATAAGCCCCCCGGCTTTTACCCTTTTTTTAACGGGGTTTTAAAATGGTTCCCCCCCTTTTTAAATTAACTTTTTTAAAAATTTTCGCTTTTAAACATTTAAAAAATTTTGCAATTTTTAAATAAAATCCAATAAAGAAAAAGGTTTTTACTAAAGGAGATACTTTCCCTAAAACTTAAAAAAAATTTTTTTAAAAATTGCAAAAGGGCAAATTTGGGGAAGTTGAAAAAGGAAATAAATAAAAAAAATTATAATAATTTTTGAACCCCCTTTTCGGGGAAAAAAAAATACTAAAAAAAAATTATTCCCCCATTTTCCCCAAAAGCAAATCCATTTTAAAAATAAAAAATTGGTGCCCCCAAAAAATAAAAAAAAACCAAAAAGTTTTTTAAAATTTAAAAGGGGGAAAATATTTTAGATCAAAAATTTTAGCTAGAAAAGGTATTTTTTTTTAAAAAGGGGTGGGCATTGGGTTTTAAAATTAAAAAGGGATAATTAAATTTTTATTAATTGGAAGTTTTAAAAAAATTTTTTTTAAAACTTAAGTAACCTTATAAATCTTTGTTAGGTTTTTGGGAAAAAGAAATTTGAAAAAAAAAAAATAAAAAAATTTTAATAAAAATAATTTTTTTTAAAAAAAAATGTATTTTTTGTTGTTTATTTTTTAAAGGGGGCCCCCTTGGGTTTTAGAGCTTATGGGGAGTTTTTGGAAAAAATGGGGGGGAAGGGTTTTTGGGGGTTTTTTTAAAAAATTAGGACAACTTAATTAACATTTTTTTTTAAAGGGTTTTTTGGAAGGCTGAAAAAATTTTACTTTAATAATAAAAAATAATTTTGTAAAAGGAAAAAAATTTATTTTTGTTTTAAAATTTTTTATTATAAAAATTTTTTTAAAGTATTTTGGTTTTTTAAAAAAAAAAAATGGGAACCCGTTCACCAAAATAGGATTTTCAAGGTTAAATTCTGAATGGGCTATTCCCATTTTTCTCGGAAGCAAAATAAACAAAATAAAAAATTTTTTTGGATGGGTGTAAAAAATGATTTTTCCCCCAAAAGGGGCCCAAATTGGATTAAAATAACGGTTTAAAATTTAATGGGGGGATTTTTTCCCCAAAAGGGAAGGGGGGGTTTCCCCTTTAACAAAGAAAGCTACCCCCCCTTTTGGCCCCGGGGGGCCCACCCCCAAAATTTCAAAGGGAACCTTTTTTAAAAAAAGGGGAAAAACCCGTTTCCTAAAAAAGAAAGGAAAAAACCCCAAAAATAAGGGGGCGGTTTCCTATAAAGAGGACCCCTTTCCCCCGGGGAAGAATCCCGGGGGCCCCAAAAAGCTAGTCCGTTTTTGGAAAACCAAATTTTGAAACAAAACCCCCTAAGGGAAAAAACCCCCCGGCCCCCCTAAAAAAAACCGACCCCCCGGGGGGCCCAAAGGCCCGTTCCCCCTCCTTTTGGAGCATTCCCCCCCCCAAAACAAAAAGGTTGTTCCTGATAAAACTTGGGGCCCCCCGAACACCCCTTTTAAAACCCTTTTAAACCGAAAAAAGGCCCCCGGGGGGAAATCGACAGACCGATCCCCTGGTCCGGGAACCAAACCCCCCCAAAACCCGAAAATTTTTTGTTCCAAAACCAAAAAAGGTCCCCAACCCGTTAAATTTCAAAAACCCCCGGGGGCCCCTTTAAAAAAAGCTTTTTCCCCTTTCTGAGATTGCTTTCCCCCCTTGGCTCAACCGTTCCTTTTTAACCGGGTTTTTTGCTAATATTCCCGAAAAAATTTCTTTCGAGGAACCCAAAAAAAATCTTAAGCCCCCTTTTGCTTATTTTTCCCCCTCTTTTTTCTCCTCTCTTTTTTTCCTTCCCCTTTTTTTGGGGGTTCCTTGGGTGGGCACTCTATTTTTCCCGGTTCTGCCCCCGGGGGGCCCTTACCTTGATATAGCCCTTGTAAAAATACCCCCCAAAAAAGGGTTTCCCTTTTCCCTTTCCTTTTGTCCCAACCCGGAACAATTTCCGGCCCTTTTTGGCCCGCTTAAAACGGGGGACTGGAAAACGGGTTTAAGGGTGGGGGTTTAGCCCTTTTGGGGTTTTGAAAAACAGGAGGGGTTTAAAAGGGGGGCCCCCTTTTTTTTCCCACTTTGCCCCAAATTTTTTATTTTCGGGGTTTTTTACGGCATGAATAGGGTTCCCCAAAAGTATTAAAATTACCCTTTATTTTTGTAAAAATTTTGTTAAAGGCTCGGAAAAAAAATTAAACTCAAAAAAAAATTTTTCGTTTCCAGCCTATAGCCCTTTTAAACTGTTTTTCTCCTTTTTGTAATTCAATTAAATTTTTCCCCCAAAAAAAAATTTTTTTTTTTTAAAATAAAAAAAAAATTTTTAATTATTTTTAAAAAGAAATTTAAAAACAAAAAAATTTTCCCAAAAATTTTCTTCAGCCCCCCCCCCAAATTTTTAAATCCAAAAATTTTTTTAAAAAAAATCCTTTTTTTAAAAACAAAACTGAATTTTTTTTCCCCCCGGTTGGGAAAAATTTTAAAAACAGGGGGAAAAAATTCTTTTTGGAAAAAGAAAAAAAAAATTTTATAGCTCAATTTTTCAACTGGAATTTTTTTGGGAAAAATTTAAACTAGGAAAAAAACTTAAAAGAAAAAAATACAGCTGAAAAAGCTAAATTTTTTAAAAGGGGCAAAATCTAATCTTTTCCTCAAACCCTCAACCTTCCAGGCAGTGCTGCAATAAATATACACAGCCCTAAATGTTTTTTTTTCCTTACCCTTTAAGCAGTCCCCTTCTAGAGTACCTACTTGGAGTTTTGGGCCCCTGCCCCCACAAACCTTCAGGCTTTTATAGGTTGAACTAATTTGGCTTCTAAAGGAATTTACTGTTCGGCGTGGAATAATTGATTCAAATTATAAAGGAGAAATTCAAATTATGAAATGTCAGCTCAGATTCTATGGCAATTCAAAAGGGGGACAAAATTTCACAATTACTTCCTTTTGCCTTACACTTCTATTAACTCCTCTACTAATGTAGGGAGAGGGCAATTTGGAAATACAGATCAAAAACAATCCTTATGGACATCATTGTTATTTAAATATGTCTACCAAATATAAATTTCAAAATTAACGGTAAATATATTTTCTGGACCCCCCAGCAAAGGGTCTAATATAGATCATTTCGAAAGTATTTTGGCCCAAATCCTGACCTATACAAAAGGTCTCTTGCCAAATTGCAGGAATTTTTCAGAGCCAAAGTACAATAAATTTATCAAAATATTCAAATCTACACATATGTTAGACCAAAAGGCCAACCTACAACATAAAGACTTTATGTGATAGATGCACCCTTAATCTCATAGGAAGGGTCTTACTTATGCAATGGCAAACTCAGATATACATTTTCCAAATTTTTTGCTAGGGGGCACTGCTCATTTTTACAAACAAAACAGTTATTAAAGTAACGGAGAAAATTTGATGCTCCTATTTTAGACAAAGCAATGGCCCCCCTTATGAAAGAAAAAAGGATAAGCTACTAAAGAACTTATAAACACACAATTAAAAAAGGAAACATATTGAAGAATCTTGCACTTTTTGGAACGATCTTCTCCCTATTTTTTGTTATACAAAGGAAATATTACAAATGGTGTCTCTTAACAGAATTTTTAAAAAGTTAATAATTTTTTTTGAAACCTGGGGCTGCATTTGTAACCAGAGATACTCCCATTGTAACTATTACCTCAAAAACTGTGGCAACATTACCTTATACGAGACATTCCATCAAGATATTGGGGGGGTGAAAATTTTTTAACGTATGCCTTTACGCCCCCCACACCCCAATAAGACCCGGTTGAGAGATCGACGTAACGAGCTTCTCTCTGTCTCGGGAGCACTTTTCTTAATCATAATCGTGCCTCATTATCAACGATTACAGTAGAACTAATCTGTTACCAAGTGCCGAAGACCATGCAAAGAAGTCCTGCTCCTGCTAACAGCAGCTGCAGTGAGTGACAATTGAACAGAGTCTTGTCCTAGTACACTATGCGACCCCATAGATGTCAGCCCACCAGGCTCCACTATCCCTGAGATTCTCCAGACAAGAGTACTGAAATTAGCTGTTCCATTGCCCTCGCTTCCCATATTAGTCCAAGCATTTGTCAAAAATTTTCAGCCAAGGTTTAAGTCCTATGTGTTTACAAAAATTCGTTCATGCATATATCGTTAATAATATACTATAGCTACAAGAAGGAGGAAAAGGATATTTTTGACACTGAATGGCTATGATAATTCTTTATTACTCCAATGCAAACAACTGGTGAAAATAAAATTTTAATTGATAATTGCAAAAATAACAGGGCACTTGATGGTAAGTGTAGTAAAGTGGAAAGGTGACCTTGATTAAAAAAATATATATATTAAATATATATTTATATATTTGGAACTCCCCAGTTCTGCCTGGGAAACACAAAATAGGCCTAAGAACAAACCTTAAG
>JAJLRB010005338.1:0-27421 GCA_020976825.1 Odocoileus hemionus | reverse complement strand
TGCATCATCTCCTGCTAGCGTTTCTATTCCCGTGTAGGGTATGTAAATGATCTAACTTATTGCGCAAAAGTTGTCCCCAAATGCCCCTTTTAATACTACCCCCTGTGTCCCCTTGGGCTAATTTTTTGGGGGAACTTTCCCCTGCGGGGCCAAGGCAAAAATTTTAAAGTTTCTGAGGATTGCCAAACTATCCTCCAAAAAGGGGTTGGACTAAATTTTTTTTCCTCCACGCCCTCCCTGACCATCGCTGAGCTATTGCTTCCTAAACCCGCGCACCGGGCTCCCCTCCCCCTATCTTTAACTGCAAACGCCAAGTTTTGAATATGCCCCACCAAATTTCTAGCTTTTTAAAAAAAGCTCTCTTTTTTCTTTTAAATTTAAAATTTTAATCTGGGGTCAAGACTGTTCCAATAGGGGGAAGTTGGTGAGGAACAGCCCAAGAGCCTTTTTAACTATGCAGATATAAAACACATTCTATTGTAAAAGGGAGATGTTAGAAGTGAAGGTAAATCACTTTCCTAAAAAGATAGCTACTGTTTCTGTTCGGGTTTTTTATGAGTGACAAAGGAGGGGGGGAGTTTCCTTCTCTTTCGGGGCAAAAAGGGGGGGGTTTGGACCCAGGATGTCCCCCAAGGTCCCAAACTGGGGCCAACAAACGGCGCGGGTTGGGCGTTGGGGGGTTCTAGGGAGAAGGGGGCCGCTCCGCGGGTGCCTTAGGAAGGGTACCCAGGTACTGCACATTAAATTTTTAACAATTTTCCCCCATCATTTAATTCCCCACCATCATAAACCTTCTAAAGGAACTTTAAATACTACTGCCTATCTGAGCGCACTTTAAGGGGGTCAGAAGTGAGGAGAAAACAAAAACTACAAAGGTAGATTTTTTGGATTAAATGAGACATTGCACTAAAGAGTTAGTCCAGCAATGACAGAGCACAGGGTTATTCATGTGTCACTGATATAGCAAAGAGAAAACGATTGTCCTTCCAGGGACCCAGAACTCAAACTATGCTCAGTCCATAATCAAGGGCAACAGGTTCCCAGAAAACAAATGGGAACTTTTTATTTACCATAAAATCATCTTCGGGTACAGAAGGAAAAAAAAGATGAAACTGATTGTAAAATAACCTCCTTTGTGTAAAAAAACAGAGGAAAGACAAATAACATTTGTTCATAAACACACAATCTCCTCAAAGAGTGTGAAATCTGATAATATTGATAGATTGGGGTGGAGCGGATTTAGGGGACGATGATGGAATTTTTTCACTCTATAACTTTTTAGTCTTCTGAATTTTGAACCATGAAATTTATTATCCATTCAAAATAATTTTTCAAAAGCCCAAAACAGGGCCTGCCCCTATACACCCTCTGTAAATTGCTTGGGTTCCCTTTAATTGAGGTACATTTTGGGGGGGCCGTCTTTTCCTTTGGATTGTCAGAGATCATCAGTAAGAGCGGGCCTTTTCCCCAAGAGAACGGGTTTTGGGGCCCTGTCATTTACTTTAAAGGGGAAACCTGAGCACCCCACCTTTCATGGGACCCCGCGGGGCCCTGATCTGATAAACAAAGGGAGGTTGCGGGTTTTAAGAAACTCCTAAGGTTTTGGGGCTCAAAAGGCAAAGGGGAAGCCTTAAACCCGGAAAAAAGGGCGCGGAAGGACTTGGGTTTTCATCAATGGTAAAAGTCAGTGGAATCTGCAATGAAGGACAGAGAATTTTAGGTGCTCGGCCAGAGCTGAAGGTCTGAAGAGAGATGGGGAAGTGGGGGTATTTTAAAAATGTAGCTTTTTGACGCTTGCGGTACCATGGCAAAAGACAGTCTTGTTCTCATTCACCTTAGCACATAAACCCGGGGGGCCTGGATGCCCCTTTTGGGGATAGGGGCATGCAGGGCTCAATCAGAACCACAAAGGAATTTGCAGCCACGACCTAATTTTTCTCTAGGGTTTTTACTATTAATCGCGCTAGTCCCTTTCCCTCTCGAGCCTCAATTTTTTCCCCTCACCTATAAAATGGAGATAATTAGTTGTGCATTTGTGGGTGTGTGTGTGGTTTAATTTGCTTCATTTTTTCACTCTTGGACCCCCCATGCTTACCCCCACCGGCCTCCCTGTCCTTTGGTTCTCCAACAAAAATTGGAGGGTTTTGCGGGGCCCTCCTCCGGGGATTTTTCCAGCCCCAGGATCAACCTTTCTTTATTCCCCTGCAGGGGCAGGGGGGTTCTTACCACCAGTGCACCGGGGAAGTCCAAGAGTATTAAGCCCCCACTTTTTGGGGTCTTGTGAGAGTAAAAAATGGTGATTAAAACATCTACCCCAAAGGCCTAGCAAAATATGGGCTTCAATAAAACACAGCTACTATGACCCCTTTCCACAAAGGGAAAAGGTCTGTCCACAGGGGGGAAGGGGTGACTCAAAAATGCCCCATAAATAAAGACCCTGGCGGGGAGAGAAATCTTTAAAAGGGAAAAATGTCATCCATCCATCACGCGGTCCCCAATTTTATTCCCAGATGGCGACATCCAATTTGGACTGCTTTGTTTTTCCTCCACCACCTACATGGACACAAGGCTTCAGCTTTTACAAAGACTACAAGAAACAGCTCCTAAAACCCCAAAAATTTGAAAGAAACAAAGAAATTTCAGATGTGACCCACAAAAAAATTAGTAACCTTTAACAAAGCACATTGGAGACAGTTTTTTTTTTAGAGTAAAGCTAAGGGGACGTTTTTCTCTCCTTTTTACAGAAACCCTAAACCTTACCTTTCCCCTTTTTTCTACAGGAAGCACTCACACAGATCTTTTTGGTTTTTTAAAAAATTTAATTTTATGGGTCCCGGGGCTCCAAATTTGCCTAAATTTTTAACTTTTTTTTTCTATTCTTGAAACTTATGAATTTTCCCTGTATCTATATCCTCCCCCTTCACTAAATCTTTTTAAATCCCCAAAAACCCCAGGGTAAAGAAAATATGCTGAAACGATCTAGGGGCTTCCCTGGTGGTCCAGTGGTTAAAAAACCTCTTTCCAATGCGGGGACACAGGTCAAACCTGTCAGGGAACAAGATCCCAAATGCCATGGGGAAAACAAGCCTAAAAACGCAATACTGACCCCTGTAATCTAAGTCCAGCTCCACAACTAAGAAACCCCCCTCCCACAAGACCCCGCACTTTTGCCACACACACACACACCCCCACACAAAGATAACAAACTAACAGAGGGAAAAGAAAAATGACAAGCAAGCCACAAAATCTTCCACAATTTTTATAATGGAAAAGAACTTTGAGTTTCCGGGCCCCCAAAAAAAAGGGAAATTGTGCTAACATTTTTTTCCTCTCTTACTTTTCTTAGTTATATTTACTTTTCCCCTGAGAAAAGGGGGGGAAAAGAAAGAGGAAGAAAGCCCCAAGGACAAAGTCATCGGAGAGCTATTCTGCTACGACTCACCAGTCACCGGATAAAATTCGGAACCCCGCTTTATGAAAACTAGGCGGCGGGTTGAAGCAAACAAGAGGGCAAAGTAACCATTGGGCTGTGTTCCTCGGGAAGGTTCATGACGGAAAAGGAAACAAATGGGAAGGGGGCCCCTCTTGGCAAAAAAATTTCCCCAGAAAGAGAGAGAGAATCCATTTAACTTTTCTAAGTCTACCCCGGGGGCTAACACCTACGGGGAGCCTATAATCGATGAGGAACACTGGCTGAAAAACTCCCTGAAATTCCACCATTAAAGATGTTTTTTCCCTTGGGAAACTAAAAAAAAAAAAACCAAAGAACTTGTTTTCAAAAGGAAGTAGAGTCACGATTTAGGGGCAAACATGGCACTAGAAGGGGAGGCAGGGGAAAGGGTAAATTGGGGTCCCGGCTGACACATATACACTCTAAATACAAAAAGATAACTGAGAAACCTCCACAAACAAGGGAAATTCCCAGTATCTGAAATGATCATATGGAACAGAACCTAAAAAAAAAGAGGGGAAAAATTGCCTATAACAAATTCACCTTCGTACCTGAAATTAACCACACTTAAATCATCTACGGTTTTGGCCACACTCCGTCGGGGCTGACTTTTGTATCCGGGGACGGGGGCCTGTCAGGCCCTCTTGCCGGGAATTTTTTCGGGCAAGATACGGGAGTGCATTCCCATTTCCCCTCCTCCAGGGCCTTCCCACTCAGGGATTGAAACCCACGCCCTGCACTGGCAGGGGATTTCTTTATCACTAATTACCTGGGAAGCTCAAACCCAACTATACCCCAAAAAAAACTTTTTAAAAAATTGTTTTCCCTTTTGGGTCAAAGGTTTCCCAGGCCCCCCTAATGAAACGCCCCGAATTTTGGGTTTTTAACCTATAGGACCTTTTTGGCCACTCTTCAGTCCATCGGGGGCCCAGCTCTGGAACGTCACTTAAAGGGTGGATAGGAAGGGATGGATTGGAGCCAGGGGGAAGGGAATTTTTCAAGCTAAGTTGTAAGACCCCAAGGGGGGAAACCCGCTCGGGGAATACCCCCCCCACCACCCCATATTGCCCTCCCTTGACACAGGGGGAACCAGGGGGACACAGGACAGACAAAGCGGGGGAAACAGAGGCCCCAAAAAAAGGGTGAGCTGGGGGAAAACCCACACCAAGGCGGGACCCACTCAAGCCCCTGACCCGACCCTTACCTTAACCACATCCACTTTGGGCTTTTCTTGGGGGGCCCCCATTAACTGAAATCAAGGCCACCAAGGTCAATCTTTGTTGTGACTGTAACCAGGGAAGGGACAAAATTAGGTGCAAAAGTGGTAGGTTTGGGTGACCCACATCCCCTGAGGGGTCTCCAAACCCCTCCCCTCCACCTAACCCCTCCCCCAGCCCAGTCGGGGGCAAAAAAAGGGGAAAACATGGTTTCTTCTTTTGCTGTGATTTAGCCCAAGGGACGGGTTCTTCCCCCAACCCTGACATTTTCCAGAGTCTTACACAAAAACCCACCCACACACACACCACACACACACACAACACCTACACACCCTAACGCAGGGGACCAGGTGGGAGCCCCCCCAAACCCAAAAAATTTTAAAACCCCAAGAAACTATAAAGGGGAAAATTCTCCAACCGAAGATACCCCTTCAACTTTTTAACCAAGACCTTGATCTTTAAAGGAAAACCCCTTCCTACCAATAAACAAAAAACCGGGGGGGGTTTAAAACCCGAGTCCCTTTTTAAAACCTCAGGGTTTTCCATTGGGTTTCCCCTTTTCCCCCCTAGGAATTAATAATTTTACCCCCCCTTTTTTTCATTTTTTTTCCGGGTTCCCCCAATTTTTTGTCCTTTCTTTTCCCCTTTGTAAAATTTCTAATTTTTTTGAAAAGGGTAATTTTGGTTTTTCCCCCCCCTTTTTTTAATGGAAAAGGGGCAAAAAACCTTTTTTAAAAATTTTTCATTTAAAACTCCTTTTATTATTTAAAAAAATTTTAAATTCCCTTAATCCATTTTTTTTTACTCCACCTTCCCCCAGGGGAAATTTTTTACCTTTTTTTTCCCCCCCAATTGGGTTCGGAAAAAAATAACTAAAAAATTTTTTTAAAATTTTGGGCAAATTTTAAATGAACCCACTTTTTTAAAAATTTTTTTTTTCCCCTTTTTAAAATCATTATTGACCCAAAATTAGAACTCCCACGGGCTTTTAAAAGAACAAAATTTCCTTCCCCCTTTAAAAAAAAAAATTCTTGATTCACTTTTTCCAAAAAAGGTACAACTTTAAAAAATTTTCCCCAAATTAAAAAAATAAAAATACCTAGAACAAAATAATTCTCCAAAACAAATTTACCCTTTTTTTTTTTTTTTTAAAACTTTTTCTTTATGTGAATTTTTTTAAAGTCTTCTTAAATTTTGTTACAAATTACTTTGGTTTTTTTTGGTTTTTTTTTAGCTGAAAGTCATGGGGGTTTATTTTCCCCAACCGGGGTTGAACCCACCCCCCAGCACGGGAAAGGGCGAAGTCTTAATCTCTCCCAAACCGGGGAGGTCTCAAGTGACCTCAATTAAAGTTGAACAAGAAAGCCTTCTGTTTTTGATAAAAACTGTGATTACTATGGGTTCATTCATGTACCAAGGCAAAGCTATCTTTGCTAAAAGTAAGGAGATGGTCACCCTTAAAGGGTGGGTGGCCAGGAGCAGAGGGGACTCTGAAAGGCCACATGTTCTTATATTGATCTGAAGCGATAAGTCGGTGCCATTTTTGAAAAATTTTTAAAACCCACTTACATTTCACTTTTCCTCTGATTGATTTTCCACAAAAACATTTTTAAAAAATGAGATCTTTTTATATGTGCTGATGGAAAAAGATCCCAAGGTATACAGGCTACAAAGAACAATGTTCCCACTATTATAGACAATGATAATTCATAAATTATGCATATTTAAAAATCAGAACAAAGTAATACATATGTGAATGTTGGGGGTGGGGGGTTTTTGCTGCTAATGTCCGCATTTTGACCCCATGGGCTGTACCTCCACTCCTCGCCAGGGGGTTTTCCCCGGAAAAACTGGAGTTGCCCTTTTTTTCTCCAGGGGGTCCTCCCAGACCAGGGGTTGAACTCTTGCTTTCAGTGGGGTTCTTTTTTCGAAAAACCACCAGGGGGCCCATTGAATGTATATTTATATGCTTATTTTGTGAAATTTATATTTGTACAGCAAAGGAAAAATCGAAGTACACACCAAAAAAAGTTTACCTCTTGGGAAAAAATTTGGAGGAAAAGGACTTTTAATTTTTACTTTCAACACTGCGCTCCCTTAATTTTTGTAAGTACAATTAAATTTTGCACTTATAAAAATTGATGAAATCAAGGATGGTGATTCCTACCCCGGCAGTTTGGGGGATAAGGCTTAGCTCAAGGGGCACTGGGCCAATAATTCGCAATCTGAAAAATATGGGAAAAAAAAGCCCAGTGATTTTCGCTTGGTCTGGCCCTTGCAATTGTTTCTCCCATTCACATCTTTGCATTGTCTTGATTCTCAAAAATTTAAAAGTGTTTATGACGTCCAGGACCAGAAAAAGAAATGATCAAAACATGTCTCCCCCCACGGGGCCCCCAATAGGTTCCAGTTGGCCCTTTAAAAATCCACAAAGACAGATCAACTAGGAAATTTCCTATGCACCGGGATGGGGGCAATAGGCTGGAGGCACTGCCTGAAACCCGCTGAAAACCTATTCCTTTGAGAATCCCTTCTCCAGGTCTAAATTGAACGCGAATTTAGATAGTTAAAGCAATAGCCCACAAATAATTATACTTAATGCAGAACTTAAAAGATTAGCGGGTGGGCAATAGTCTTGTGTTTCTGAGTCCAACTCGCTCGCTTGCTGAACCCAAAAAGAAGGCCAATGATTGGAGATAAGGGGGACAAGAATATGTTATTTTAAAACACTGACAAGAAGATGGAAAATGCTTTAAAAAACCCTCTTCTAGGGTTGGGTGTGGGGGTTTTTTTCATAGATCAGAGATGAGGGAATGAAAACAAAAAAAAAGCCATTTACTTGCAAAAATCTCCTAAAGACAACCCTTGGGAAAGGGGGGTGTTCATTTCTTCCCTTGTGCCTCTACAATGGACCAGGGGTTTTGAAAAAGGCACTTTTAAAATCAGGGAAGGGCAGGGTCTTGAGGCAGCCCCTATTAAATAACAAAAGCAAGGAAAAAAAGTCAAAAAAACAGTTCCAGAAATCAAACGGGTTTTCCCTGCAACACTTTTTCCCCAGCTGCTTGTGGAAGACTGAAAACCCTCCCATCCAAACGGCTACCACCCAAAGTAAACCTCGAATTTTTTGCCCCATTAAATTGTGTGCTTCTCAAAAATAAAAAGCATGCTCCAAACCTTTTGCTTTCCTTGCTATTGCAACACTCAAATTATTCCAAAGTAGGGACTTCCCTTAATCCAGAGATTAAGAGTCCATCTTGCAATGCAGGGGGAAATGGGTTTTAATCCCCGGGTTGGGGGAAATGAATTGTGGACAACTAAGCCTGCACCCACAACTACTGAGCCATTAACAACAGAGAATCTGATCCCAACAAAAGATCCCACCCCTGAAAACCCGACCCGATGGGGCAAATAAAAAATAAATTTTAAAAATTCTTTTTTTTGTAAACCCAAAAATAAAAACGAGAAAAGAGTTGAAAAAACCCATGGTAAGTGCTTGGAAAGTGTTGCTTAAAGAAAATTCAGAAACGCTGGGACCAAAAAACTTACCAGGAAAAAAAACTATAAAAATAGAAGATTTTGCATTTTAGATCGCTTTGCAAACTCTTTTGATTTTTTTACTGTGGTTTAAAAAAATCTAAGCCGAACCGTGGGTGATGCAGTTATTGTTGAAGGGCATCAGGGCCCAAAAAAAAACTGTTTTCAAAAATGGTTTTTCTCTAGTCAAAGGGAAAGTCACTTTTGTTTCTTAAATATTTTGGGTCATATGTAAATATTTCTTGTCAAAGCGGTGAGTGATCCTCATTTATTTTTTTTTTTCCTTTTTTTATTTATTTTTTTTTTTGGCTTGCTGGGGCTTCCTTCTGCTCGCGGCTTTTTTCCCAGTTGCAGAGACCGGGTTACTCTTTTTTGCATGCAAGGCTTTTCCCTGGCGTTGGGTTTTCCTTTTTGGGGCACAGGCTCTAGGGTTGTGGGCTCAAAGTCGCGGTGCCCGGGTCTAGAACACGGGCCAAAATAGTGGCCCACACTTTGTTTTTCTACTGCACGTGGAATAGCCTAACTGGGGGTGGGAAACCATGCCCCTGCTTTGGAGGGCCATTTTTAAACCCCTGGACTACAGGGGAATCTAGCCCCACTTTAAAAAGGCTTTTTTTATTAACCACATCACCTATCCTCCACACATACAGGGGGGAAAAGGGACTTGGGGGGGGTGCCCCAAGCACCCCATGGGGGTCCTGCCTGGGAAAGGGGTCACTGAGCTCCTATGAGGAGGTACATTTTCAGGACAATTGAAAACTCAGAGGAAAAAACTACCTGCCATCGGGAAACCCCGGGATTCACAGCACTTTTGTTGTAAATTTATTATCATTATTGTTCATCAAAAAGGGGGAGCAAAAAATCCACACCACCAGAAAATACTATGCCCCACGGGAAAGGATGGAAACAGAACGGGGGCATGAGAAGGGTTTGGGTTTTCCCAAGCTCGCCAAACCCCGGGGCCCCCGAGCAAAAAAAGGGAACAGAATTCTTGCCAAGTCCCCCTTTGGGGCTGCACATTTTCATTTTCAACCACCAAGGCACCCAACCCAAAACCCAGCCCTTGGATCAAAGGGGCTTGGGCCTGTTTTCCCCTTTTCCTCTTCGTTACTGTCTCTCTTCCCAAGCATCATCGCTACAAAGCAGCTCCAGGTATATGAACACCGGGGCCAGGATTTTAGGTGGGGTAGGTAAGAAGAACGAAATTAACAACTCCCCTTTTTTTAGCCACAGTTTTCCAAAATTGGGATTTCCAGGATTTTTTTTTAAAAGGGGAAAACCCACACTGTTGCTGTTTTTAAAAAGCAATAAAAAAGCAGTGCTCATTGCTTCACCCAGGTGGGAACCAACTCCTACCTGTCCACCACTCCCAAACTTCCTGCGGGGTCTCCAGGGGGCACCTAAGTGTTGTTTTCCCTTTTTTGGCTTTTGGGGACTGCAGAGCTGGGCGGCATGAAAAGGGCCCAAACCGACTTTTTTCCCCTATTTTTTTGACCCTTTGGCCAACTCTGACCATTTTCTGCGAACTGAATAACTCCGGCCCAACACCTACACTTGCCCTCACTTTGCTGACACCACCCAAACCTTTTTTGTCCTCTCGGCCTGACCCAATTATCCGGGGTCACCCCTGAGCTGTTCAAGTCCAAAAAACCCGAAAACCTGCCCCCAAAACCCTTGGAACTCCTATCCCACTGCTTGGGACAACTTACCTTGCTCTCCAAACCCTGGGGGAACTTCGACCGATCTGGTTGGGGAAGAGTTTTCAGCAGCCACCGGGGGAGGGAACACAGTGGATGGTCGGCTTGGTGGCCCTAAGCGGGGAAAGGGGGGCTCGGGAATCAGCCCATTCCCCGAAAAGGGTACCCCTCCCCATCCGGGGCCCCTGCGGTTTCCAAAAACCTGAAGGGGATGGCATGCAGACTCCCTTTCCCCACACACCCCCGTTTAGTGCATCTGACAGCCCAGCCCCAAAAATTAAATAGATTGGAGGGGGGCTGGAGACTCCAGTATTTCCCGGGTGCTCAGGGGTAAAGAACTGCGCAAATGTGGAGCCCAAGGGGAACACAGTTTTTGATCCCTAATGGAAAGTCCCCTGATAGAAGGAAAAACCCTTTCCCATATTATCCCTGAAAATTTCCAGGGACGGGGCCCTGGGGGGCTCCCATGGGGTTGCAAAGACCGGGACATGACTGACACCCCACTCCACCCCCTGGAAATCCAGTTTTTTTTTTCTTTTTTTGAATAATTTTATTTTTTTCTATTTTTAACTTTTTGCTGGCCTCACAGCAAGGGGATCTCATTCCCCCCCGGGGGATCAACGGGCCCCTCCGCAGGGGGAAGCCAAATTTTAAGCACGGGCCCAAACGGGGAAACAAAATTCATTTTTTTCTAATAAAGGGAAAACAAATTTTGCAGAGATTGGCTCGGGGTTTGTGGTTTTTTCACAAAACTCTCTTTTTGACCAAACCTTTTGTTCTTTCCGAGCCAAACTGCACTTGTCGTTTGGGGGTGAACTCTTTATTTTTGTGAAAATGCACACCAATCATGCTCATCTTCCGACTCTTGCAGCCCCTTCATCTTACCCGCCGGGTCCAGGGGTTTATCCGGGCAAGAAACTTAATAGGGGGCCATATTTTTTCTCCGGGGGTTCTTCTGGACCGGGGTTTAAAAAACTGTGTCTCCTGCCTCCTGCACTGGCGGCGTATTCTTTTACCACGGGCCCCCCTGGGAAGCCCGGGCTCCCCACTTTTAACAGCTTAAATCTGTTTCGTTCTCTCACAGGTCCCCCAAAGAATTACCCCAAGTGCACATAATCCCAGCAGGCCCCCGGGACCATCATGCTTATCGGGGCCCTTTGGGCCTTTGGGGTTGGAGGAGCCTAGCCCCGCCAGGGTCAACTGTCATGCCCTGTAGGACCTCCCCCAAAATCTCCTGACTTCACCCCACGCATGGATGTGGTGCTGCAGCTGGAACACGTTTTTGGGGTCCCCCAGAGGCCACTGTCCAAAAAGATTCACTGAAAGGTAAAAGCCTTTGACCTTCACTAAAAGGACCTTTTAGTCTCCTAGAAGAAAAGGGAAAAGTAGAAAGTATTCATAGACTATGTGGGCCACCATTGAGGGAAAAAAAAAATCTCATTTTCCTACCCCCCCAACTAAAGAAACCAGAGTAAGAATTAACTACAGAAATTATTCCAAATATAGTTTTTATAGATAAATATTTTTATAAACAAGACAATGAAAGAGCAAGAAAAACTTGGTTCCTTTTATTCAGGTCGGGGGGGCAAAAGCCTTTCTTTTTAAACCCAATCTCAGAAGCCAAAAGGGAAAGTTATATTTGCCACACGAAATTAAAACTTTAGAAACAACAATGGCATATGAAAATTTTTAAAAAAATTGCATTGTGACTAGCCAAAAACCAATTTTGTTTAACACATGACTAATAATGAGTTAATTTCCTTAATACACAAAGAACAAGCTTATACAAGAAAAGAAAGGGGACAAAAGAGAAAAGAAAAAAATTTTTCAAGAGTTAACAAAGTTCTTTGCAAATAAGCACATGAAATAATAAAAATAAAATCCAATGAGCCATTTTCACTTCAAGAGAGAAAAGTTGAGTTTTTTTCACCCCCAGTCTTGTGAAGATAGGGGAAAACCAAACACTAGTTGAAAACATATCGGAACACGAGGGGTGTGACCACCTTTAGAAAAAAGGGAGTAACCCTCCATTTCTCCAAAAAAAGAGTCTGAAATGCAGTACTTGGATAAATTTGCAAAAATTACAGAATGACTCTTTCTTTCCAAGGCAAACATTCAATATCACACTAACCAAGTCTAGCCCAAACAATAATCGAAAACTGAATTTAAATGTTCTACAAGACCTACAAACCTTTCTAAATTAACACCTAAAAAAGTCCTTTCATTATGGGGGACTGGAATCAAAATGGGAAGTCAAGAGATACCGGGAGAAAACGGGCAAATTTGACCTTAAGTAAAAAATTTAAGCAACAAAGGCTAATAATTTTTTGCCAAGAAAACACTTGGTCAAGAAAACCCCCTTTCCCTAAACTAAAAAAGACTCTACACATGGACACACCATGGTCAATCCGAAATCAGATTGTTTATTTTCTTTGCACCAAGATGGAGAAGCCTATACATCAACACAAAAAAGACCAGAGCGACTGTCTCAGATCAAACCCTTATTGAAAAATTCAACTTAAAATTAAAGAAAGGGGGGAAAACCCACAACATTCAGGTATCCTAAATAAAACCCCCTTATATTACACATGGAAGAAAATAAGTCAGGGTTTAGATCTGACAGACAAGTGCCGAAGAACTATGGTGGATTTGTGACTTGTACGGGAGCGTATCAAGACCATCCTAAAAGAAAAAATGCAAAAAAGGCAAAATTTTTTCTGGGGAGGCCTTATAAAAGCGAGAAAAGAAAGAAGCAAAAGGGAAAAGGGAAAAAAAAGGAAAGAATACCCATTCGAATGCAAGTTCCAAAAATAGAAAGGAGAAACAAAAGCCTTCGCGTGATTAATCAAAGAAATAAGGGGAAAAAACAATAGAATGGAAAGACAAATGTCTGGGGAACTTTTCTGAAATGTTGGGCACAAAAAAGGACAGAAAGGGGTATGACCAACGAACAAAGATTTTAAAAAAGGGGGGGCAAGATACACAAAAAATTATAAAAAAAAGATTTTAAACCCCAAAAAAACCACGAGGGTGTGATCACCACCTAAGCCAGACCCTGGAATGTAAGTCAAGGGCCTTAGGAAGCACACTATGAACAAACTAGGGGATGTGATGAATTCCATTGAGCATTTCAAATCCAAAAAGAGATGCTGTGAAAGTCTGCACTCCTATGCCAAAAAATTTTGGGAAAACCACATGGCCACAGTACGGGAAAAAAGGGTCATTTTTCAACCCAAATCCCAAAGAATGCTCAAACTACCCCCACAAATTTGCACCATGTCACATGCAGCAAAGCAAAGTTTTCAATATACTGAAAACCCCAAAATTTTAACGGGATTAGAAAAGGAAAGGGGAAACCCAAGTAAAAATTCCCAAACATCCTTTGGGGTCATCAAAAAAAGCAAGAAGTTCCAGAGAAAACTACTTCTCTTTTTTGACTACACCAAAGCCTTCGCTGTGTAGATAAAATAAACGTGGAAAATTCTTAAAAGAGAGGGAATACAGAGCACCTGACCTCCTCCTGAAAAATCTTAGCGGTCAAGAAGCAACAGTTAAAAACTGGACATAAAACAACAGACTGTTCCAAACGGGAAAAGGGTACCCCAAAGGCTGTATATGTCACCCTGCAAAAATTTTTAATTTTATATCAGAATAATCATAAAATTGCGGGGCTGGGGGAAGCACAAGCGGAATCAAGATTGCCGGGGAAATATCAATAACCCAATATCAATGATACCACCCTTAGGGCAAAAAATGAAGGGGAACTAAAAGCCTCTTGAAAAGTGAAAGAAAAAAGGGAAAAAGTTGGTTTAAAACCAACTTTCAAAAAGCAAAATCAGGGCACCCATCCCATCACTTTATGGCAAATAGAGGGGGGAAAAAATTGGAACAGTGATAGACTTTTAGTTTTCCAGCTTCAAAACACTGAAGAGGTGACTCAACCATGAAATTAAAGACATTTCTCCTTGGAAGAAAATCTATGACCAACCAACAGCTTTTTTTAAAAACGAGACATTACTTTCCCAAAAATTTCCGTCAGTAAAAGCTAGGGGTTTTTCCAGTAGTCATGTAGGTTTGAGATTTTGGACATAAAGAAAGCGAGGCCAAAAAACTGATACTTTTAAACTGTGGTGTTGAAAAACCTTGAGATCCCTTGGACTGCAAGAGATCAAACCATCCTCCAAAAGGGAAATCATCCTGAATATTCTTTGGGAAGGATGATGCTGAAGCTGAAACTCCATACTTTCGCCACCGGGGGAAAATTTGACCCGAAAAACCCATGCTGGGAAAGATTAAGGCAGGGGGAGAAGGGGACACAAGGAGAGATGGTTGGGGATAGCATCCCATTTGATGGACAGAGTTTAGCAGTCTCCGGAGTTGTGAGGACGGGGAAGCCGGGCTGCTGCATCCATAGTCCAAAAGTCAACACGACCAACACTAAAGGAACTAAACTATCCGTTTAAAAATTTACATAATTTTGTTCATAATTTTACTTCCAAAGTTTTTTTATCTGGGCCCTATCCTCAAGATATTTGTGTGGGAATTCACTAAGCATCATGGGAATACAAAAAATAAAGAATTTAATTTAAATGTCACATCAGGACAGTTCAATAATCGGGGGCATCTATGTGAGAACCTTTACAAAGAATAGGTAAAATTTGGGGTCCTTTTAACATAAAATTACTCATTCAACAAAGGAATAAAGCACCGATATTGCTGAGTGTATAACCTCAACAATACACTCCAAAAGGGACTTCCCTTGGTTCATGCTCAAAACTCCACCCCTAATGCAGGGGGTCGGGGGTTCGATCCCTGGTCAGGATAAAGTTTACTACATGTGTGGCTGAGGATACTACGTACAGAAACTAAACCCATCGCCAAATTTAAATTAACTAAATTTTTAAAAAAAATTTTATGCGCATGACAAAAGCCAGAAAAATAGTGTGCTGTGTGATGTTTTTTATATAAAAGGTCCCAGATAGGCAAACCTATAGAGACAGGGGGGACGGGTGGGTCCGGGGTTGGAGGAGGCTTTGGAGCATCTTTGGGGGTGAGGAAATATTGGGGACTAGTAGGGGTGGGGGTTTCACAACACGTAAATTACAATGCCACTGAATTGGGTATTTTAAAATTTTTTAAATTTTCAGTTATGTAAATTTCACCCAGTAAAAATATTACTTTAAAAAAATTTAAAAAAAAAGACTAGAATTCATAGGTCAATGAAGAATTTTGAAGAGTAGCCTATTCCTGCATGGAATTGATTTTAGTATGCAAATATTAATGACTCTGAAAAAGGGCCATAAGCCAAAGCTATGGCTTTTCCAGTAGTCGGGAATGGATTGGTTGGATCATGAAGAAGCTGACACCAAAAATTGATGCTTTTGAACTGGGGGTTTTTGGAAAGACATTGGGGTTCCTTTGGACGCAAGAGACCAAACCCATCAATCCAAAGGAAATAAACCCGAATATTCTTGTAAGGGACTGTTGCAAAGCGAAGCCCCAAATATTTTGGGCCACCTGATTGAAACCAACCACGGAAAAAGACCCTGACACGGAAAAAATTTAAGAAAAAGGGGAAAAAGGGGCCATAGAAAAAAAATTTGGTTAATATATCACTGACTCAATGGCAAAAATCTAGAAAACCCAAGAAGTGGGGGACAAGGCCGGGGCATGCTCATTTAGGGGGTCACAAAAAGTTGGACGGGACTTAGCTACTGAAAAACTATGATGACCAGGGTGGCTTAGACGGTAAAGTTCGCCTACAATCGGGAACCCGTTCAATCCCGGGTGGGGAAGACTCCGGAAAAGGAAATGCAACCCACCCCAGTAGTCTTGCCTGGAAAATCCAGGACGGAAGAGCCTTTTTAAGCCAGCTAGGGTTTTCAGAGCGGGACACGGGGGTTTTGTCCGACTCTTTGTGACCCCAGGCTGTAGCCCATCAGGCCCTTTTCCCAGGGATCTCCGCAAGACTACGGGAATTTGCCATTTTCCTTCTCCGGGATCTTCCCAACTGAGGATAAAACCCCCAATCCCCCTTTGCAGGAAAATTCATTCCCTTTTTGAGCAACAGGGAACCCAAATATACTGATCATATACCTCATCTTTCTAAAGCTGTTCCAACAAAATATAAGTAACTACCGGGTAAAAAAAAAAATTTTCTAGTAGCCACATTTAAAAAAAAACAAAATTAAAGGATGAGAAAAATTTTGAATAAATATGATTATTTTCAACGTGGATCAACATAAACATTTTAATGTGGTTTTTTTAGTTTTTTTTTTTGTACTAAGTCTTAAAATCTGTATTTTACACTTAACAACAATCTCCACCGTTTCGGGCCACTTTTCTGTACCAGTAAGGTGTAGGGCCAAAAGGGCTACAAAATTGGGACAGGCAGGTCTACATTTTCATAGGGCCAGGTCACCCATATTTGCCCCCTTTTAAAAGGGTTAATTTGTCCCCAAATTCATACTTTAAAACCACTTAGTACCTAAAAATTTGACTGTATTTGAATGACCTTTAAAAGAAGTGACCATTTAAAAATGGGGGCCATTTGGGGGCCTAGACCCAGCTGTCCCCAAAAAGGGGAGATCTGGGCACAGAACCACCAGGGAGGGTCACGGAGGGATGGCCAGTGAGGAAAGTGGCGCAAACGCCATCGCCGCCCCGGAGAGAACCTCAGCGCAAACTAAAAACGCCACATCTTACTGAACTTCCAGCCTCCAAAAGTGTGAGATCGTGACTTTTTATTATGGCACCGAGGGAAATAACCACCTTCCATCTAAAACCTCAAAGTCAAGAACATTCAAATCTGGAGAGTCACCCAACCTTGACCAAGGAGACAGAGACGGGATAACTCAACTGCCTGCCTACAATGTCCCCAAAAGGGTTGACCCCGGAGGGTTAGCTCCAGTAGCTCCAAGCTGACTTCTTTCTTCCCCCCCCTTTTGCACAACCCTTTATTTTTCCACCTCACCAATAAATACTTGGACTTTAAAATTTTTGCCTTGGGGTCTGCTGTGGGGAACAGAACCCCGGGGCCCAAGAAAGGGTGGAATGAAAGCCAAGGTCGATCCAAGGGGCCGGGGGCACGGGGGCCAACACAGATCCTCTTGCGCACCTTCCCCGCGCCTGTGACCTGGATAAGGTCGGAGATAGAAAATGGGGGCCCTGGTTTGGGGGGGACTTCAGGGCAGGCCGACAGCTTACAGCCGAATTTCAGGCTGGGGGGAGAGACCCCAGAAAAGGCATCATGCGGAGGCAGAGCATCTATCTCTGCGGGGTTTTTGGCTCTCACCCTGGACCTGTAAACCCAAATCCTACTTAACCCGCTGTGTGCCCCGAGCCAAACACCCCAATCCAATACTTTGCATGCATTGTGTCGTGCCTCACAGATGGGGTTTGGGCCCGTTCAGGGTTCCCCTTTTCACACAGGGGGAAAGAAACTTTTTAAGGGGTCATTTCCCAAGCACACAGGGGGATCAAGCCACAGATCTCACGACCCTGGGGGGACCCCCAATAAAGTGCAGGAAAGCACCCCATCATCATTTTTCCCCCCACATCCATTGGGGAACTCATTCAGAAAGGTAGGGCAGCCTCAAAAGAACCAAAGGGCCTGGGGGAAAACAAACCCAGACCACACTACCTGGGCTGTCATGGGGAAAAGGGAAAGGGCAAGTTCCCTTTCCTTTTCGAGGGTGCACAGTGTCCTGATAATGTTTACTATGGCTGAATAAAAGAAGGCCGAAAAAACCGTCGGGTGACAGAGAGGAGTGTGATGAGTCACGGACTCAAAGCCCTGTTTATTTCAATCCCTTCAAAAAGTGATTATGTCTTTTTTTTTTTTAAAAAAGTTTTTTTTTTATTTTTTGGCTGGGTTGGGTCTTTATGCTGCGTACAATTTCCTTGGGTTCGGGGAGGCGATTCCTTCTATTTTTGGTGCGACGGGTTCTCCTTTTCACTTCTCTTGTTGCAGAGCTCAACACCCGGACTTCGGGATTGCACACATAGCTCAGTATTGCGCTCCCAGCCTAAGCACGGCTCCACAGGAGGCACACAAGCTTTTTTGCTCCGAGCACGTGAATCTTCCGAAGAGATTGAACCCCCTTCTCCGCATTTTCAGGGGGATCTTTTTCCACTGAGCCCCCTGGGGAAATCATGCATTTTTTTTAAAGCATCAGCTCTCCGGGCTAAAAACCTTTGAAGACTCAGGTGAAAAACCACCACCTCGGAAAACCTTCCTTTACGCCCCCAGATTGCCAACCTCAGCTCCAAGATTTTGGGTACTATACTAAATTAAGGTTTTTTTAAAAAAAAAAATTTAAGGCACTTCCCCCTTTCCCAAAACATCCATGCAGGGCCCAAACCGTTATCACTCCAAAAGACAAAAGTTATTCCCATTTTACGATAAGGAAACAAAGGCTCATCCATATTGGGTTTTTCATTAATTTGTTTTATTAAGTGAAGGGGCCCAAATTCCTTCCCAAAATTCCCCGAATCTCCGGGAACCATCCCCCCACTGCCGCCCCAAGAGGTCTTGGCCATCCTGGGGGGTCTCTCGCCCCTTTCCCCTGGACACCCCCCCCACCCCGCCCACCCCCGTGAGCCCCCCCTGTGGAAATTCTAGTCCACTCTGCCGAAAAGTTTGACCCCCGCGTCCCCGTCAAAGTTTTGGGACTGACTTTGGGAGCTTTCTCTGCAGGGGCCCAAAAGCTCCTCTTGGCCCCTGATAACAAAAAACGGGGGTCAGCCTGGCCCCGCTCCCCCCCAAAAAACCCTTTTAGGGGGTCCTGCTGCCTGGGGGAAAAACCCCAAATTCCCGATTGCATTCTTATGGTTGCAGGTTATTGACCCCTCTATAACACCAGGGCTTTCCGGGGAACTCTGTGGGTAAAAAAATCACCTGCAATGCAGGGTGGGGAGCCCCCATTTGACCCTGGTCGGGGGAAAATCCCTGGAGGAATGCAACCCCTCCTATTCTTGCTTGGAGAACCCCATGGATGGGGGACCTGGTGGGCTACATCCAGGGGTTTGCAAAGAGTCGGACACAACTGAAGTACTAAACACAAAAGCACCCCAAGACACCAATGGCAGGGGAGAATCAGGAGCATCAGGCATTCCAGGGGCTGGTGTGTTCATGCCCATTTTTTTGATAGGGGAAAAGGGTTGTCTTCGCAGCACCCATAGGGGAAGGAGGCTTGTGTTGGAAATGGGCCTCTTTCCGTCCTTTACGTGTTAGCCGGTAAAGGACTGCAAAAATTTTTTGGGGGAGATCCGGGGTTGGCGTCTTTTTTCTGGGGTACCTTTAGCAAGTCCCAACCTTGGGATTCCTCTGCTCCAAAAGCAATCACACAAACTTTCCCTCACGGGGGCATGAGGAAAAGAGATCCACAGGGGTTCTTGGGGGTCCAGTTTTAAAGGCCTCCTCCCCTGCAAGGGCATGGGTTTAATCCCTAGTCTGGGGGATTCCCCCTGCGACCCCATTGAAACAACTACTGACCCCTGCCTTTAGACCCGTGGTCCACAACAAGAAAGCCACCACAATGGGGGGCCCACATGCACAACAAGAATAGCCCCACTCCAAAAACTAAGAAAGCCCGACAACATGAAGACCAGCAAACCTAAATAAATAAAAAAATAAAATTATTAAACCCAAAAAAAAAAAAAAATCTAAGAAAAGAAAAATTTTAAAAAAAAGAGAAGATCTTTGCAAAACCAAAAGATCTGGGAGCAAAACTTAAATAAATAAAAAAAATTTTTAAACCAAAAAAAAAAAAAAACTAAGAAAAGAAAATTTTAAAAAAAAAAAAGAGTCTTTGCAAAGCCAAAAGGGTCCAGGGTAAAAAACACTCTTCATGGGCCTGCAGCACGAAGCCCTCGTAAACACCCAGGGATAAAGCAGGGGGGATCTGTCTAAAAAAAGAGGGAACCAAAAAGTCCACCTAGGGACCTTAATTTAAAAACACGGGAAAGGGAAAAAGAGGCAAATTTTGCCCCCGATCTAGATTTCAATAAAGCAATTAAAAATAGACTTTCTGTTTTTTTTGGGGGGTATGAAGACCCAGGGGTTTTGCCCTTGGAATGGGTGTGTAACAGAGACCACTGACTCCCAAAGAGCACTCTGCCTCTCCCACTTCAGCCCCCCCTCCTGCACACCAGGGGCTGGGAACTTCGAAACCATCCCTGTCCGGGTAAACTTTTATATATCATTCTACTTTTTCCCCTCCAAAAAGGCCTCCTTTATTGCTTCTCTCTGTCTCCACCAATCTGGGGCCCCCAAAAACCTTCCCGAGGGGAAAGTTATTACCCATTTAACAGAAAGCAATTGAGCCCATATTGTAACACTCTCCACAAGTACTGTGGGGAGGGGGTATAAATACCCCCCAAACCTTCCCCTTACAAAAATTTTTGAGGCTTTGTTTTTTTAAATTCTTTTAAAAAAAAATTACAAATGAATTGTTTTCAAAACAGAAAAAACCCAGCAGAAAACAGACATGATTATGGAATGTGGGTGGGAGGGCAAATAAGTATGTATTTAAAAGATTGAACACATATATAAGCAACAGGGGTTTTCTTAAGCAAGGGGAATTATATTTAATTCTTGTAATAAACCCATAAAGGAAAAAACCTCAAAAAACGGTCATTTTGCTTTTACCTGGGAAATAAAAACATTACTGAAACAACATACACAATAAAAAAAAAAAAACAGTTTTCTTTTCCCCTTTTTTTAAATTGAAGTATAGCCTGTAAAGCACAACCAAAGGACACTTGCCTTTAAAGGGGGTTTTGGGGGTTTTTTGCTCGGTCCTGTCTCTCTTTGTGACCCCACGGACTGTAGCCCCCCCGCTCCTCTTCCCCTGGAAATTTTCCGGCAAGAAAATGGAGTGGGGTTGTCATTGCCCTCTCTAGGGATCTTCCCAGCCCAGGATCAAACCTGGCCCCTGCATTTCACGGATTGTTTACCATCAAGCCCCCCGGGAAACCACTGTGAGGTGATTTTCACATGTTTTCCACCCCGAGCCAACACCCCCACAAACACCGGCCTCTCACACCCCTCAGGGCCCTGCGCCCCTTCGATGGTCACCACCATTCAACCTCTGGTTCTAGGGGAGTGTTTCCCAAAATTGAGCAGAATTCTCCAGCAAAACTGTTCCCAGCTAGGGGGGGTACTGGCTCACGACATGCCTTCCTGGCTGTCATCTTCCCCACTCAGTCCAAACCCGCCATGTTTTCCTGGAATCAGCTCCCAAAACCCAAAAATTTTACCCCAAACTTTATCTCTGTTTGGGTCGGGGGCCTGGGTAAGACAACAACTCCCAAAGGGGGCCACGGTTGGGTGACAAGGCCAACCCCGACCCGGCTCCTACCGGAAACCCCGCAACCCCCTAGGAAAATTCCCCCCCTTGTCCCACTGTCCCCAGAGCACCTGGGGCCAACAGGCACCAATCCCTGACAGCCGGGCCCCTACCGTACTCCCCCAACCCCGGTCGGGGACCTGCACCAGCCGGGATTGGCCCCCAGGGCCCCAAGGTAATTGGGGCAGCTTTCCCCCAGGGGGGAAGGGGAGGGGGCCCGCCAAGTCACCATCCTGGGTTCCCCCGGGTCTGGGGTCTGGATTGCCCCACTTCGGGGGGGCCCAGCTCCCTTTTAAAAAGGGGCCCAGGGGTGGGGCTCCCAGCGGGGGGTTTCCCGGGGGCATCAGGAAGGGAGGGTATGACTGGAACCTGCTTGCAACACTTTGGGGTCACGGTCATTAAAACCCCGTTGGCCCCGCCCGGGAAGAGGGGGGGTTGACCTGGTCCAGGTGACACTCCATCCACCCTTTCACAAAAAGGGCCCCTGTTTTATTTCCAGGAAGGGCCGGTTTTTATAGAAAAAAAGCTGAGGCTCCGAAGGCATGTCACCGGGTCAACCACACACCGCAGGTGGGGAAACCGGGAATCAAAGCCATAGGGTTTAACTCAACTTGTTTCTGTAAAAAAAATTTCCCCCCCCCATCCCGCCCTTCCTACCCTTTGGGGAAAAAGGTTTTCTCAAACCCCGCTGGTGGTAAAATTTTGGAAGGAACTTGGGCCAAACTTTACCCCCTGCCCGCCCCCCCCCCGGGGGTCTTCCCACCCCGGGATTGAAAGAAATCCCTGTCTCCTGGGTTGGCAGCCGGTTTTTTACCCTACTCCATCGGGAACACTAGCCACTTTCTGCTTTCTGTAATTTGACTTTTAAAAAAATTTCCTGCTGAAGGAAAGGCAACCCCCTCCCCGTATTCCCTTTCCTGGAAGCCTTGGAAGAGAGCTTAGCGGGGTTTCAGTCCATTGGGGGCACGAAAATTGAACACTACCAAACAACTTGCACAAAAATTGTCCCAAATTCTTTTATACCTTTTTTTTCGAGAGCTGAGGGCTCTGTGCCCTCTCCTTGAAATTGGGTGTGTCTTTGGAATGCTTCAACACCCTACTGTGGCAGAGCCAAAAGACCCCGGGAATTGGGTTTGGGGGGTCTGAACTCCACATCAATGCAGGAAGCCCACACTGGGCTTTCTCTGTGCCCAGGTTTTGTATCCATCGGGCTGAGCATTTCAGCCTCCTCTGTCCCCACCCCAACCCTTGAAAGTAACCTAGGTGCTCCTGAGGGCAGTGCTGAACTTTTGAGTCCTACGTTCCTTCCAGTATCGGGTGGGAACTGGCGGGAAACCAGCATTTATTGAGCACCTACTATGTGGGGGACACCATGCTTGCTTATGCTACATTGCCACCTCTCAGCCTACAGCAGCCCTTTTTAATCTCCTTTTGAGCTGAAAGAAACAGGCTCAGAGGGGCGAAGTGATTAACCCATTGTCACCCATCAGGGATTGAACCCGGCTTTGCGGGGAGCCATTCCAAAACCATGGTAAAGACCCCCTTTTCCTCTGAGGTGACGTGCTGAGCAGGGACCCTAAGGATGAGGAGGCGCGGCCTTTGGAGAAAGTTTCTAACAGGCCAGCAAAGAGCAAGGAAAAAGGGCCCCTGGCGGCAGTGTGCCTGGGGCCTCTGCTCCCTGGCTCAGCCTGCCAGGGCAAAGTGGGGGGCTCTAGGCTGGGAACCCGCAAACCAGGGTTCCCACCTGGCCCCTGCCTGGCCGCGACCCCCAGCAATCCCCTGTTTCCTCAGTGCCTCTGTTTCCCTTGTAAAATGAAGGGAATAAGCAGGTGACCCCAGGGCTTTTTCACCTTGGAGATGGCGGGGAGGGAGACAGTCTGGAGAGTGAGGACCTCATGGGGACACAGAAGTCACCCCCCCCTTTGGCAGCAGTCTGAGAATATCCAGACTGCGGCTGTTTGCAGGGGCGGGACTTCCCGTAGTAGTGAGCTTTGGCCCTTTAGACCTTCCCCAACCCGACAGCCTCCCCAGGGCCCCAGGCCTGGCGTCCACCCCCACGGGTGCTGTAACTCAAAAATATTCGCCACCTGAAAGCTGAGAGTTATATTTTTTTAGTGCTTTTTAGGACTTCAAGCCTGGGAGACAGCTCTCAAGTAACCCTAGAGAACTGCTCCAAGCGGGCAAGGGGGGGAGCCAGGTTATCAGTAATTGTGCAATAACGGCAGGTAGTCTGAACATAAAAGGGTTATTGTTAAGGAGAGAACCAGATACTCACTCGAAGTAAGGAATTAGCTCATTTTCTATGGAATGGGAAAAGATCACAAAGAGTTCTGGACTTCGACAGAAATCATTTATTTGAACATGGCACCTCAGCTCTCTGCGGGCGGAGTAAGACCGGTGTTTCTTCATTCCACAATCCTGAGTTTTCCTCAGAGGCAATTTCACCACCTTATCAGGAGATTGGACTGGCTAGTTCTGGTGGCTATGCTAGAGCACAGGGTATCCTTTTGTTATTTGCATAGTGTTTATGCGGGAAGAAGCCAATTCTTCTGGACATCCAGTGTTTGGCACAACAATTGTTTCACATGAGCTTAAAGCTTTTGCATTGCTCTTGTATTATAACAACTTACCGAGCTTGCCAGTAGGGACCTCTACTCGATCCCTGCTTGAATGTAAATTAAAGTCCTTTGTTAGAGAACTATACAAAGAAGATCTTAATGACCCTTATAAAAAAACCACAATGGTGGTGATCACCTCTACCTAGAGCCAGACATCCTGAGGGAATGCCAAAGTCAATTCAGGGCCTTAGAAGCATCACTGAACTACGAACAAAGCTAGTGGGAGTTGATGGAATTCCAGCTGAGCTATTTCAAATCCTAAAAGATGATGCTGTGAAAGTGCTGCACTCAATATGCCAGCAAATTTGGAAACACCTCAGCAGTGGGCCACAGACCGAAAAGGTTCAGTTTTCATTCCAATCCCAAAAGAAAGGCAGAAAGGCCAAAGAATATTCAAACTATCACTGCCACAATTTGCACGTCACCTCACATTGCACTAGCAAAGTGAAATTGCTTACAAAATTCTCCAAGCCAGGCTTCAACAGTACATGAACTGTGAACTTCCAATGTTCAAGCTGGATTTAGAAAAGGCCAGAGGAACCAAGAGATCAAATTGCCAACATCTTTGGATCATCGAAGAAAAAGCAAGAGAATTCCAGAAAAACATCTACTTTCTTCCTGCTTTATTGACTACACCAAAGCCTTTGACTGTGTGGATCACAACAAACTGTGAAAATTCTTCAAGAGATGGAATACCAGACCACCTGACCTGCCTCCTGAGAAACCTGTATGCAGGTCAGGAAGCAACAGTTAGAACTGGACAGGAACAACAGACTGGTTCCAAATGAGGGAAAGGAGTATGTCAAGGCTGTATATTGTCACCCTGCTTATTTAACTTATATGCAGAGTACATCATGAGAAATGCTGGGCTGAATGAAGCACAAGCTGAATCAAGCATGAGCCGGGAGAAATATATCAATAACCTCAGATATGCAGATGACACCACCCTTATGGCAGAAAGCAAAGAGGAACTAAAGAAAGCCTCTTGATGAAAGTGAAAGAGGAGAGTAGAAAAGCTGGCTTAAAAAAGCTCAACATTCAGAAAACTAAGATCAATTAGGCACCTAATCCAGTTTTCTGGTCCCATCACTTCATGGCAAATATATGGGGAAACAATGGAAACAGTGAAACAAAAACGCAGACTTTATTTTTTGGGCCACAAAATCACTGCAGATGGTGACTGCAGCCATGAAATTAAAAGATGCTTGCCTTCCTTGGAAGAAAAGCTATGACCAACCTAGACAGCATATTAAAAAGCAGAGACATTACTTGCCACAAAAGTCCATCTAGTCAAAGCTATGGTTTTTTCCAGTAGTCATGTATGGATGTGAGAGTTGGACCATAAAGAAGCTGAATGCACTGAAGAATTGATGCTTTTGAACTGTGTGTTGGAGAAGACTCTTGAGAGTCCCTTGGACTGCAAGGAGATTCCAACCAAACCATCCTAAAGGAAATCAGTCCTGAATATTCATTGGAAGGACTGATGCTGAAGCTGAAACTCCAATACTTTGGCCACCTGATGTGAAGAACTGACTCATTGGAAAAGACCCTGATGCTGGGAAAGATTGAAGGCAGGAGAGAGAAGGGGATGACAGAGGATGAGATGGTTGGATGGCATCACTGACTCAATGGACATGAGTTTGAGCAAGCTCCGGGAGTTGGTGATGGACAGAGGAAGGCCTGGCGTGCTGCAGTCCATGGGTTCACAAAGAGTTGGAGCAATGACTGAGTGCAACTGAACTGAACTGAAGCGACCATTTTCCCCTTTGGGGATGTTTTACAAGACTGAAATCCTTTCGTTTTTCTTCCCCACTGTCTCTCTCTCCTATTCTGCCTTTTGACAGAATTGCTTCTTTCTTTCATTGCTTCTTTCTCTCTGATCTATAAAATAACCCGGCTTCAGACCCCAATAAGTTGGTTATTTTAAGGTGCTAGCCTGCCATCTTCTGGGGCAGTTGCTTCCCGAATAAAGTCTCTTTCCCTTTCCTCAACACCTCGTCTCTTGGATTCATTGGCCTGTTGTGTGGCGAGCAGGGGCGAGCTTGGACTAGGTAACAACCTGGCAGGATATATCCCAATTTTCTCAGTGCCAATTCCCAGCTCAAGGTCCCTGCTGGTGGCCCCGGACCACAGAGGCCCCTCGGGCAGCATGAGTCCCACACTGGTCAAACCCTTGGATTTTTTTCCCCTACTGGGCTGACCTCCTCCTCCACAAAAGCCAAAGCCACTTGTCACTCCCCCTACCATCAAGTCCTACAGCAGAGAAAACCCCTCTCCCTTTTAACACAATGGTGTTTCCTATGTTCTGATGACCAAGGTCTCAAAAGGGAATCCCGGAAACCCAGAGTTTGGAAACCACAATGCCTTGGGAAAACTGAGCTGCACATAGTAGATAAATGAGTGAATGAACATAAAAGGAAAAAATTGAAGGGTTAAGGGCATGAACTCTGGGACCAGGTGGCTTAGTTTGAAATGTGGGTCGGGCCCCTAAATGACCTTGGGCGTGATGACTCAGTTTCCTTTTCTTTGTTGGGCTTAGCCATGGGCAGCAGGGCAAGAGGTTAGAAGTCAGGAAGAGAGCGGGTTAGGGCACTTCTTCCTGCTCCTTCTTTGCTCTGGATCTCAGTCTAGCTGTGGCTGCATCCTTCCAGACACCCCTGTCCCTCGACTTTCCAGCATCCCCCCAAAAGCTGGGACACCTCAATTCCTTTCTTTGCTGCTTCAAGCCTAGGGAGGCTAGTTCCTGGGGGGTTCCCATCCTTCACGGGTTCCTTCACCTTCCCCCAGCTCTGTAAATAGCCCCTTCATTTTAATCCCAAGAACCATCTGAGCTGGGTTCTGTTTCCCCCGCCTGGACCCTGAGCGACACAGTTGCATACTGAGTATTCTTCTGTGTTATTGACCTTTTCTAGCAAATGCCTTCTCTGGGAGAGCTGGGGATTCTCCCCAAGGTCAGCACAGGTCTGGTGTGGGGACAGGCCTGCAAAAGACAGAACTAAGAGACACAGCAACCTTGCTCTGCCACCAAGGATGTCTCTGGGGCACCTTCGGGAAGAGGTGACATCCTCTTTGGGGCTTGAAGGTCACATGAAATTTTGCAAGGAGAGAGCCAAGAGCTGCCAGGAGAAAGGAAGCTGCAGAAACAAAGAGCCGAAACATGTGATGGGCTGGCAGCCCGAAGCCTGGATCCCTTCTACTCCTGATGGTCCTGGTATGGGGGAAAAACCACGGCCTTCTCTGAACCTCACTTTGCCTCTGAAGGCAGAGGAAAAGGGGGTAGACTAGGGCAGCATTTCTCAGATTCGGGATCTTGTTTATTGGTCCATCTTATTTTAAAATTTATTTTCATTGAGAGTAATTGACAAATTTAAGGTGTACAATGTGTTGACATGACATATTTTATACTGTAATAGGATCACCACTGTAACATCAGCTGATACTTCTACCCAAGCATACAATTAATTATCACTTCTTTTTTTGTAATGGGAAAAAATTAAGATCTAGTCTCTTAGCAACTTTGAAGTTTATGATAGAAGCATTGTTGTCTTAATTC
>JAJLRB010005337.1:0-15414 GCA_020976825.1 Odocoileus hemionus | reverse complement strand
ACCCAAGTGCTGGTAGATTATGCCCCTGATTAAGAGCCCATAAGCTATAAAACATTTAATTTTTCCCAATGATATTGGGAATCTATCTTTTCCTGAAGGAGAGTGAAATCTTTCCAAAGTTATCTTCGGCTTAATGTGAACAGATTTCAATTATCTTTTCTAACCTAAGAAGCAATCTCTCCCTTTTAGCCTCAGTGATAAATTTAATCAGCAGACAATTATGTAAAACCCTTCATACATGAAGGTCCATATATGGATTTTTATGGATTCAAAAAAATAGAATTATCTTGGGTAGAAAAGAATACTAAAAAATGTTTTCTAATTTTTGAAAATAAAATAAAATGTACAAAAAAATATGCATCAGGAATAGGGATGAGTGCTTTTTTTTTCATTGTTTTTTGCAAAGGGAAAAGGAAAGCTCATTTCCTTACAAAATATCTGTAAGCACATGTACCACTTAGTGGCAAATTGTCAGTCTGTGACAGTAGTGAATAGCATGGTGAGATGACAGGATGGTGGCAACTCCCTTCTTGGCAGGGATTATTTGGAAATTGACTGAGGAAGGTTTCTTACAATCCTGGAGACCCAGGTTCATTCCAAGGTCTGGAAGATCTGGGGGGATGGAATGGCTACCCACTCCAGTATTCGTGGCTGGAGAATTCCAGAGACAGAAAATCCTGGGGGGCTAAGTCCCATGAGAGTCACAACGAGTCAGACACAACTAAGCTACCAACGCGCCCCACACACAAAATTTTCTCCAGAGGGTATCCTTGAGCAGGTAAGTGACCCTAACCTAGTCTCTCTCCAGGAAGGACAGGTATTTTCTGCTTCTTCCAGGGGGTCCTTAACAGGCAAGGCAGAACCCTAGTCAGAACTTTTAAAAAAAAAGTCAGTGGGGGGGAAAATCAATCTCTCAAGGCTCAGCTGTGTTCCTCATCTGCGGACTCCCTACTCCCTAGGAATTTCAGCCCCAGGAGCTCTTTTGTTTTTCTTCTCCTCTTTCTTGGTCAAAAGACCCAAAGGGCCCACCTCCCTTTTTGTAAAGGATTGTTGTTTAGTCATTCAGTTCGTGTCCAACTGTTTGAACTCCTTGGACTGTATGTGGCCGCCAGGCCCCTCTGTCCGCTGGATTCTCAGCAAGAATACGGGAGTGGATTGCCGTTTCCTTCTCCGGGGGATCTTCCCAACCCAGGGATGGAACCATGTCTGCTACATTGTCAGGCAGATTCTCACCACTGAGCTCCCAGGGAAGCCGTTTGTAAAGGATATGATTTATCCTTGGAATTATTTTAATAACAGAATCTCTTGAGTTCAGTGCCAGAACAATCTTGTGAGAGGGGATCTCTTTGAGTGGAGTTTCCTCTGAGCCTACTTAACACCCCCTCTGCTCTCAAACTGCCTGCTTATCAGCTCCTTGGATGTTTTCGAACACCTTCTAATTAAAGTCCTTTTTCTACCTCAGTTCTTTGTTCTTTAGTTTCAGTTCAGTTCAGTTCAGTTGCCCAGTCTTTTCTGACTCTGTGTGACCCCATGAATTACAGCACGCCAGGCCTCCCCGTCCATCACCAACTCCCGGGCTTACCCAAACCCGTGCCCATCGACTTGTGATGCCATCCAGCCCCCTGATCCTCTGTCGCTCCCTTCTCCTCCTGTCCCAATCCCCCCAGGGGGTGTTTCATCAGGGTCCCTTTTTCCCAAAGAGTCAACTCTTTGCATCAGGTAGCCAAAGTACTCTAGGTTTAGGAACATTCTATCTAAAGGCCACAAAAGACTAGAAACTCTGTGGGAAAGATGTTTCTAAGTTAGGAGTTTGGCTAGACCCTTTCAAATGCAAGGCAGTTTTAGGTTGCTGTCAGCAGAGAGGAGAGCTTTTTCTCCAACCCTCTGAGGGAGAATCTGGCTGTCAGAACCAGGGAAGAAATCTGTAGAAGATTAACATTTTCAAGGGAAGAGGGAGTATGAGGACCTTAAGTCCAAAATTTTTACTTTGTAGAGGGCAAGATCTTTGAAGATACAAAAATTGTTCTCAGTTCCCAGAAGCAGTTGCCAGAACCCAGCTCCACCCTAGCTTTCCTAAATCCTATAATTTGATGGAGGGATTTGGCACATTGTTTTCTAGGGTATTTACTTTTTAGAGAAGGGAATTTAGGCTTAAAAATGCTTTCCATATTGACATATTTTAGCCTCTGTGGTATGACCTGTAAATCACCATCCAGTGTTCAGCCTGACTTTTAAATGGGCTGGTCCACCCAGGCATCCAGGCTTGGGTATTCTCTTGACTACATAAAAGTTCTTGGGCTCTTGAGACATATATTAACTTTCATACAAGGAGGAATTAGCTTGAAATTCCATCAGTTCACTTCAGTTCAGTCGCTCAGTCATGTCTGACTCTCTGAAACCCCCATGAATTGCAGCACGCCAGGCCTCCTGTCCATCACAAAACCCAGAGTTTACTCAAACTCATGCCCATCAAGTTGGGATGCCATCCAGCCATCTCATCCTCTGTTGTCCCCTTCTCCTCCTGCTCCAATCCCTCCCAGCATCAGGGCCCTTTTCCAATGAGTCAACTTTTGCATGAGGTGGCCAAAGTATTGGAGTTTCAGCTCAGCGTCAGTCCTTCAATGAAATTCCATAGGCACATGCAAAAAATGTTTCTCCATGATTCAACCATTTCTTTAGAAATTATACTTTTCTGTCTGGCTAGTATAAGGAAAAAATCCAGGTGGGAAGAATGCCTTAGTGTCTGTACTTCTGTCTGTGTTTCTAAGTTGCAAGCCCAAGGGCAGCATACTGTATACCCCAACAGTTAGACTGGTTTGGTGTGTCTGTTTAACTCTTTGGGGGGAAAAAGTTCTCACATTCATCATCATAAACCTGCCTGTGAGTGCTTTGAAATCTTTGTAAAACTCCAAAGAGAACTCAGCAGTTTGTGAATCTTCCTTCCCACCCACTTGAATTTTAATAGCATTTCATTTATGACAAGTGCATAGAGCTCTTGTTTAACCATTTGCATTCCTGGAGGAAGTTTCAGTTGCTCTAAGTAAGAGGTTGGTAGACTTGAGACACTTTGGAATTGAAATTTAGATATTGAGGCAACAGGACATTTTGGAGGGTTTAAACTTCCAGAAGTTCTGCTGGAGAGGCCTTATAATCTAAGAAAAAATCAAGCATAACTGGAGGAAATAAAATTGTAGAGAATGTGAAAGCATGAAATTCCAGGTGAGTCTGACCACAAAGTTGTTTGGCAAAATGCATGGCTGGGGATTTTTCAGAAGTGCAAGGCAAAGAACCTTGGAACAGACAAATAAAATTAGAATATGAACTCCCAAGTCAGACATAAGAAATAGTTAAGGAAGTTAATGGGGCTTCCCTGGTGGGTAAGGATTTAAAAAATCTATCTGCCTGTCAATGCAGGGATATAGCTTTGCTATCTGGGTCTGGAAGATCCCTTAGAAGGAAAGGCAACACAAACCCGTATTCTTGCCTGGGAAATTACATTTTGGGCAGTTTGGGGACTGGCAGTCAAAGTCCATAGGGTCTTAAAGAGTTGGACATGGACTTAGTGATGAACAACAAGGAAGTTAACATAACTGCACTGAGCAGCTCTTTTTCTTGTCTTTTTAAATGGAAATAGGATCTTACCTTAGAAATAAAAGAGCAAGTGACATATTTGGATGAAACGTAATAAAAGCAGTTAATAATGTAGAATCAATTTAAAACCTGCTATTGGGAAAAAAACCAATGCTCAGACACTCTGAAATTTAGTTTGTTCTTAAACTGAAATGATCTGAAATGCAAAGTTTAATCCTTTTGATTTAAATGATATTTTATGGCACTGAAATTGATTTAAAGGGAAACATTTTAAAGTTTCTGTTAAAGTTATTTGTAAACCTTCTTGAAGAAAAGGTGATCATACCTACAGGATGACTTGATTATTTAAGCATTATTTTTAAATAATACAATTAAAATGTTTTCCATATATTTGAAAGGCTGGAGCTGTCTTTGAATCTACTTTCTTTTTCTTAAAGAAATGAAAACTAAGTGTGCAGTAAATCTGATGATTATACATGTAAAAAACAACCATGTAATTATTCCATTCTTGCCTATTCTCTAGATTTTGGAAAGAGTTTAGACAAATTTAGCTAATTGAGTAGTATGTAAGCCAAATTTCTTTGTATACAGTTTTTTTGGGGGAGGGGTTTTTAACCAAGCATGTAATTGAAATTATTGGAGTGTATTACACTTGATACATCATGAGGGAAAAATGAGATGTGATAAGATTGCAAATAAAATGTGATTAGTTTCAAAACACATAAAAAGGGGATTGAACTTCAGCTGATCTTTGACACCTAAACTCTTCAGGAAGAGTATGGGTAAATATTTTTTAACAGGGCTATTTTGTTATTCTATTGATAGATTGTTTAACCATCTCCACAATTGAACACTTTGGAAGGCACATTTATAAATGCTGTTATATTTTTGCTGAAAATTTAACTGAAATTCACTGCTCTCTTTAAATTCTGATCAATGTAATGCAAGTTGTATATTTGTGCACAAAAAAAATCGAGTGTGAGGTAGAGAATTGGTGTAAAATCTTGTCTACTAAAAGAGCTTGAAGGAATTGTTTTAAAAAACTATTGAATTTAATACAATTCATATAAACATCAAAAAAAGTACATGAACACCTATTAAACAACAAAATCAACTTTGCCATGTGACTTCAGACTTGGTAAATGATTCACTTCAATGATTGTTTATAAATTTGAAATCTTTTCATCTCAGTGATACTTTCGGTTTCTCAAAAGTGAGTTCCTTTGAAAAACAGGGCATGAGAAGCAGAGAGGATTGAAGGGTCACGGTGCTTTATTTTCCTCTTTGGTGTATGGACCTTTAATACAGTCACAGACAAGTCATGTGGGGTTCTTGTGCTTAGTCGCTCAGTCGTGTTGCCCTTTGCGCCCACCATGGACGGGAGCCCACCAGGTCCTCTGTCCAAAGGGGATTCTCCCTGCAGGAATGTTGGAGTTGGGTTGCCATTCCTTCTTCAGAGCCTATGCTCTCTTAAATATTGATAAAGCTTGAACAAATTTTCATCACATCTACATTTCTTGGTGGTAGGTTTGGAGATCAAAGAATTATACTTTGCTACAAAAGGAGGAAGTTGCTTCTGTCTTGCAATTGTGTGTATCACTAAAAACCACGACACTATCTGGGAATTGTAGAGAAATCTAGGAATTTATGGACAGTTTCACTGATCTAATTGAATGATTCTGGCCAGAATGAGTGGCAGAAGAAATAAACTTTTCCCGGCAAAACGAACGAGACAATCGTGAATTTTATTTATCCATGTATTTACTTGCTTTGGTTTTCACCCTTATTGAAAACAAAAAAGATTTTCCCAAAAAAATTTCTGTGGTGGACCATTAAACAACATGGATTTGAACTGCACAGGTTTCCCCTTTTGTGTGGATTTTTTTTCACTAAATGCCTACTACAGTACTAAATAATCTGAAATGTTGGAAGTCTGCGCGAATGTGTTGGAACCAGACATGCCCCAAGAGGGGCAAAGGAAGGGCCCTCCCCCAGGACTAACGGTCGACAAATGAAGGCTACAAAATAATTAAAGTATAATCCAAAAGGGGATTGAAAAATAATATTGTGAAAATCTCATTTCGTTGTACAAAGTATATGCCCAAAACATTCTCCCCCTAAAAGCAGCTACTGTATCACGTTCATAGTTAGATGGTTTCCCCTTCAAAGCTTTCCTAGCAGCCCAAAAGAAAAAATAAGGAACCGCAGGTCGAAAGAAGTATATCGGTGCGTTTTCAATCACAGATAAAAGAAAAAGTAGCAATTATACAACTAAGGCCTAGTTTACTTAAATTGATTAGAAGCATAATGCTGATAAGAGAAAAATTCATAAATATATTTCTACAGGTGAAATAGTACAGAAAACGCGGTTTTCAAAACTAGAAAAAAGAGTTTCTCTATTAGGACAAATTACTGAATAGATTGAGACCTAGTTCTTTTAACAGGGATCCCAAAAATTCCTACTGCACGAAACATGGTGATTTGCAGCCAGATGAAATTAAAAGACGATTAATTCCCTTGGAGGGCGGAAGTTTGTGACCAACCTAGACTAGCATATTGAATAAGCAGAACACTACTTTGTCAACAAAGGTTGTCTAGTCAAGGCCGCATGGTTTTTCAGTGGTCATGTAATGGGATGTGAGAGTTGGACTATAAAGAAAGCTGAGCACTGAAGAATTGATGGCTTTTGAATCTGTGTTGTTGGAGAAAGGCTCTTGAGGCCTCTTTAGTCTGCAAGGAGTCAATCCTAAAGGAAATATCAGGTCCTGAATATATCATTTGGAAGGACCGATGCTGGAAGCTGAAACCCCATACTTTGGCCAGCCTCGATGTGGAAGAGCAGAACCTCATTAGAATAGACCCTGATGCTTGGGAAAGTATTGAGGTCAGGAGAAAAAGGGAAGAACAACAGGGGATGAGATGGTTGGCGATGGCATCACCGAACATCAAAGGACATGAGTTTGGTTAACTCCATGAGTTGGTGATGGACAGGGAAGGCCTGGAGTGCTGCCCGTCCAATGGGATTGCTAAGAGCTTTCGAACATGACTCTGTATCCAACTGAACAGAACTGATAGTACTGATGATAGAGTTTAAAAATTATATAAAGAAAAAGTATTAACTAATCTCAGAATCTTGACATTGGATGATTTTCTTAACTCCTATCAGATGTTTGTGAGAAAAAAAAATTATGCATAAAAAAATTTCAAACATATAAAAAATCTGAGAATAAAAAGAAAAAAAAAAAAAAAGCAAAAGAACTTTTAAGAAATATAGACTTTATGAAATTAAGTTGAAATGATTTACAGACCTAAAATTTCAAAATATAAAATTAGATCATTTTGAAAATTAGGCTACTATATATATTTTATAAGTGCATGGTCTTATGGAAGTGTCTCTCCTGGAGTGGATTTTATTTTGGGTATTATGTGTTCATGTTGGTTAATAAAGGTTTAGTAGAGTCACTGTAACAGATTTGGCGTTGGAGCCATGGGGGGCCCAGATAAAGCAGGGATAGAAATTAAGAAGAAAGAACAACATGTTGATATTGATAATATTCATGGTGCATCATAAACCTACTTTAAAAAACTTCAATATGTAAACTTCAGGTACAATGAGTAATAATGTTGCTTTGAGTTTCTCTCTTCCATATAGGTAAAAAAGTAATTTGAGGAATAGATGAAGAAAATTTAATAAACTAGTAATGTTTTTCATTCTTGAATCTGAGTTCTCTTCATAGTTTTATGTTCATGGTCAATCTTTTAAAAAAATGTTCTTTCAGTTTATCATTTGACTTTTATTGATGTCTTTTTAGGCATCATCTTTCTTTCTAGACTATAAAACTTATAATATTGTTTATATTTTTTAGGAATTGGTAAATTCCTGAATTATTTTTTATTAAAATACTTTTACATAACAATATAAATTCACAATAATGTTGATTAATAAGTTCTGGAAAGATATTTCACATGAATTTTTCATTTTCACAAGTTGATTAGTTAGTAAATAATTCATTTTCATACTACATATAAAACAAAAATCCTAATACTCATTAGGAAATAAATTTAAGGGTGGAAATTTACAAGCTTATTTGAATCTCAAAATAATTTTGGCCTTCCCTCTTCTTTTCCTCCCTTCCAACAAATATACAAAAGCTGATTCCCAATAAGACTATTGGTTATGTCTGCTGAACTTTCTACAGTTTGTTCCTTCTTGTCATTCAATCATCAGGTTAAATATCATCTCAGTGATAACTTCTGTAGCCTCACAAACTAAAGTAGCCCATCTCTGTCTTAATGTCTGATTTTAAATATCTTACAAGGACCATTTTTCTAGTGGGGAGGGTGTATTTCGTTATTGCCTAAAGAAAGAAAGTGATATGTGCTAGTCACTCTAGTCATGTCAACTCTTTGCGACTCCATGGACTGTAGCCCGCCAGGCTCCTCTGTCCATGGGATTTCATCCAGGCAAGATACTGGAGTGGTTGCCATTACCTTCTCCAGGGATCTTCCCCACCCGGGGATCAAAACCAGGTCTCCTGCATTGCAGGCAGATTCTTTACCATCTGAGCCACCAGGGAAACACTTCCCTGCGATAAAATGTACCCTCTTTGGTGGCTGTATCTTTAGCTTAGAACTATGACTAACATATACTATATTTTTCAACAAGTATAAATTTCATGTGCTCAGAAAAAGCAGCCGTAAATGCAAAATATTTTTGTCTAGCCAATTTGTATTTTTTTCTAACATTAAAATTAGTTAAGCATAAAGTAGCAAGATTAGCAGGAAAAATTTACAAAGCAGGATAAACAAGAAGACTTAACCAAAAAAAAAAAAAAAAAAAAAAGAAAGAAAGAAAAAGGGACAAAAACCTGTTAAAATTGAAAGATACCTTTATTCCAAATGTTAGTTGAAAATAGAGTTTATCTAGGATATGGGGAGCAGAGTATTGTTCATTTTCATTTCCTCTGATTCTTAAAGTGAGTTTGGTTGAGTTTACTGAGATGAGCTCCAGAGAGTCCAATTATGAAAAACTAGGGTTTGATGATAGTGATCATATATGAAAACATTAAATGTATCTATGTGCCAGGGACTTTTTTCACGTGCTCAACATTTACTATTTTATTGACTCTTCACAACCATTAAAGTGAGGAGTATATACTCAACAAAAAAAAAATATAAATATGTAACTGTATTTAATCTGCTTTATTTCTAATTCATCTTCCTCATTGTCCCTCCATCTCATAGTGATGGAGACTGAGTTCATGTGATAAGATGGTATTTGATTTAAAAAAATGTGAGAGCTATTTGAGGTTAAATTGGGTGTTTGCTGGTACTAAATGCTGAAGAAGGAAAAGATTGTAAAAACTGGGTTTCTGGCCTAGGTGACAGAGAGAGTAGTATTGTTAACGGATTTAGGGAGTGGAGGATGGGAATAGTTTAGTGGAGGTAAAATATGAGACTATTTTAAAACCAAAGATAATTTTATACATAAGTTTAATTGATGAAAATGTCCAGGACTTAAACTGTAAAAATGAACTAGGCCTTGGGGAAGAGAACTAAGATTGGAATAAAGGTTGGAAATTTTTAAAAACTTAGGTCATAGGTGACATTTTGGATGGGTGATATTGTACAAAGATGAAGTTTAAGTAAAAGACAGATCATGATTCTAGCAAACACTGAAGTCCAAATCCAAGTAGAAATGAAAGAAACTGACATGGGGTCATAGGAGAGAGAGAAAATACAGATGACAGAATTTTGGGGAAAATACACAGTGGGGGGAGGTGTGGTTTCTGCATGGAAATAGTCAAGTAGCTGGGATTTGGTGATTCAAGCCTGGAATTAAGGTGAAACTTGAGGAAGAAACAATTTGAAAATGATCAGGAAATGACATGAAAGGAGGAGGAAAAATTATAACCATAAAAGCTTAAAATACAGAATTTCAATAGTTTATACCCGGGGAAAATGGCCTTTTGTTCAGGAGTTGGAGAAAGAAGAGTGAACGAAGATAGCAGCCTACATTAAAACACTTCTGTGGGGTAAAGGTAGCTTTCAGTTTTTGCATGTGAAGAAATACTACCAGTGATGGAGAGGATAAAAGTGTTAAAATAGAAGTATGTCCGATGAAGATGGGGATTTGAATCTTTTAGAACAACTTTAAAGAACAGGAAGCAGCTTTCTAAAAGGGAAAATAAGGGGTGAGGATTTTGACAGATTCCGGCTTACAGAGAAGAGTGGTGATGAAGTCATGCCAGTGGCCTGGATTTTTGAGTAAGGGATGAGTTCAAACCAGCCAAGAGTTAGGGTGGAGCGGGGTGTGGATTTGAATCCATGAAAGATAAATAAAAGGATTGGCCAAAGCAAGCTTCAGCAAAGTTAGACATGAGATAGTGTTGGTGAATGTGGGAAAGCAACAGGGAAAAAAATGTAGGCTGATTATTAAGCAAGTTTTCACAGAGACATGATGATTTTTCCATGAGAGTGAGTGTGTGCATTTTATTGGCTTTTCTACAGATTTAGCTAGAGATTGTTATTCTGGAATAACATCATTTAGCACACCCAATAAGTCTACTCCAGCTACTTTTCTTCAGATTGCATGCTGCTGCGCTAGGCAAACTAGAAGAGAGAGCACTTTTCACTGCAAATCCATCCAACTTTTGAAAAGCAATGAAACATACAGGCTTGGGTGCAAATCAGCTTTAAAAGTGGAATGTGGTATCTTCTTATCTACTAACATTTGCAATGCATGTGTGTATAGTGGTTTAGTCACTCAGTCATGTCCAACCTTTCACGACACCCTGGACTATAGCCTGCCATGTTCTTCTGGCCCAAAAATTTTCCTGGCAAGAATACTGCTTGGGTTTCCCTTTCCTCCTCCCGGGATCTCCCCAACCCAGGGAAATTTAACCCCATCTCCTGTGGCTTTCCCGTATTGACAGGTGGATAATTTCCACTGAGCCACCTGGGAAGCAACATTTGCAAAGCACCCATATATACCACTGGTCATATAGTAAGAATGAGGTTATATGGGGCTTTGGAATAAAGGGGGAATACACTTCCACTTAACTTTGAAGAAGGCAAAAGGAGGTTTAGATCAATATTTATTCAAATCAAAGATTTCAAGACTCTTGGGTAATAAGTAATTCACATCATGTGTTTGTAATGTTATGTTATATCATCATTAATAATAATTAACAGAAAATATAATTGGAATTTTAAAAAAATATTAGGAAGAAGCAAAGCTAGAATCTAAACCTAGGATATATATGACTCCCAATTGCTTCCTTACTGCTGCCTTTCCCAGAGTAAGTACTGTTTTAAATAGAGCTACTAAAAAAAAAAAAAAAAGGCTAAGGAGAGTTTCAAAAATTTACTGTTTATATCCATATGCAAAAATTTTTTGCTACTGAAATTAACTGTTAATTTTTTTTTTTACTGATGAGTCCATTCTATAGCTGATGCATCTTCTATAGATACATATTTTACAAGAAATCACATAATATCATGTCTACCCATGTGTTTTTCTGTTTTGGGGACATCATGATTCCTTTTGTCCTAACTACCCTCATATCCTTGGATATTTCCATCAAGCCTACATTCCTTGAAATTTTATTGAAGGTGATAAAACTCTGAAGAAGTTGTTTGAGGTAAACAGATTCTACAAAATTCAAGAATGTTTTGACCATTAACCTTCAGTTTGAAGTCTTAGGCGACCACAAACTAGTTATAAAAGAATAAGACCTAACTACAAAAATATACCTTAAAGAGGTTTTTAAGCAGTTGAAAGCTTTGCTGATGTAGGGAAAATTTCCTCTTCATTTGTTTTTAACTTAACAAATTACATGTAAAAGCCATAACTCTTTTATATTATCTAAAAAACATAATAAAATATGTCAAAACCAAAATAAGTTTGACTTAGTCAATAATTCTAGGGCCCAGCCTAAGGGTTTTTAAAAGAAAATTATTCCTGTTACACATTTTTAAATTTTGCATAAACTTTGGAAATAGCTATTGATCTTCAGCACCTGGCATCAGAAAGTTGTTTCTTGTTTCTGTAGCCAGTGAAAGAAGCCGTACAGACTAAAAATGAAAAATTTCAGGGAAATCAAAGGGACAGTAAAGGATATATTTTGATTATATGTGAGTAACTTAAAAGCTAAGGTTTATCTTCTCAAACATCTTTCTTCTGGGAAAATAGGAACAATTGAGTTAAGGAATATATCACATTACTTTTTATAAGAAAAAGCTCTTCACTAGTGGTAATCTTGATAATCTCTAACATTTTAATTTAGAAATAGGAGGGCCCCTCGGTGAGGGGGTGGGGGGAATAGTTTTAAACTTTGCACACTTAAGTTTCTCCAAAACTTATATAGAGTAATTGGACATTGTGATTATCAATTTTATAAGTAATTTTTTCACATTAAGATCACCAACAAAAATGGGTAAAAACCATCCATTCTATTAAAACTAAAGAGATATCTAACAACTATGATGATGAGATGATGAGAAGAGAGGAGGAGGACAGGGAGGGAGAGGAGAGGGAAGGGAGAAGGAGAGACCCAGTTACTGTTTTTTTGAACTTTATTAGGGGATGGGCAATTGCTAGAAACAGTTACTTGGATGTGGCAAGCTATTGTAAGCCTACATCCACCAGGTGAGAGCTGTGTTGCGCTTAGTTGACAGAAGTGCTCAGCTCTACTGGGTAAGTAGTTCTGCTCAGTAACGATGAGTGGTAGAAGGATTGGGATTCGAACTCAGAGTACTGAGTCTAGACTCATGAAATATATCAGATTCTTTAAGCTGCCACTTGTTTTTTATGCTCCAAGTATGAGAAAGTCTATGAATGTTTAGAGCATTTAAAGTAGGTGGCTATGTCTTAAGCTTTAAACATATCAAATTTCGAGTATTTATGATTTATTCATCTAGGTTTAAAAACCTAATATCAGATAAAAGAATGAGATATAAACAAAATAAGCACGTTTAAACATATGTCAAATTTAGTATTATGATGTGTATTCATCGTAACAGCGATTTATTAGGGAGGTTTAAGAGGAAGGCGATATATATGTGTGGGTGTCTATAATCATAATGGGTACCTATATATATGGTATGGTGGACTCATGTCTAACTTATGGCAGATCCAACACAATGTCTGTAAATATGTTTGTCCTCCACATTGCAATCGCAGCACTGTTTATAATAGCCAGGACATGGAAGCTGCCCATCAGCAGACGAATGGATGAGGAAGCTGTGGTACATATTACACCATGGAATATTACTCAGCCATTAAAAAGAATTCATTTGAATCAGTTCTAATGAGATGGATGAAACTGGAGCCCATTATACAGAGCGAAGTAAGCCAGAAAGATAAAGACCATTACAGTATACTAACACATATATATGGAATTTAGAAAGATGGTAACGATAACCCTATATGCAAAACAGAAAAAGAGACTCAGATGTACTAGAACAGACTTGTGGACTCTGGGAGAAGGCGAGAGGGTGGGATGTTTCAAGAGAACAGCATTGAAACATGTAATTATTATCTAGGGTGAAACAGATCACCAGCCCAGGTTGGGTGCATGAGACAAGTGCTCTGCTGGGCCTGGTGCACTGGGAAGACCCAGAGGGATCGGGTGGAGAGGGAGGTGGGAGAGGGGGGACGGGGATGGGGAATACATGTAAATCCATGGCTAATTCATTTCAATGTATGACAAAAACCACTGCTGTAATGATGTAAAGTAATTAGCCTCCAACTAATAAAAAAATTTAAATGGAAAAAAAAAAAAAATAAAATATTAAGGATACATGCATGTGCATGCTCCGTTGCTTCAGCTATGTCTGACTCTTTGCAACCCAATGTTCTGTAACTTGCCAGGCTCCTCCTGCCAGGCTGCCTCTGTCCATGGATTCTCCAGGCAAGAATACTGGAGTGGATTGCCATGCCCTCCTCCAGGGCATCTTCCCAATCCAGGGATCAAACATGAGGCTCCTGCAATGCAGGTAGATTCTTTACTGCTGAGCAACTGGGGAAGACCCATATTAAGGTGATAATCTGATAAATATAGATAATAAGCAGTGAATTTTTAGCCATGGAAGGTATAAGCAAAATTTCCAAAACTGGATTTATTTTTCTTTTAATTTTAGACTTTGAAGGTGCAAAGTCTAGTGACAAGTGCAAAGTCTTTCATCCACTTTATAACTTTCTCCAAGGATATGTATTTATTATATATGTAGCTCAATCAGTAAAGAAACTGCCTGCAATGTAAGTGACCTGGGTTCAATTCCTAGATCAGTAATATCCCCTGGAGAAGGAATTGGCAATCCACTCCAGTATTCTTGCCTGGAAATCCCATGGACAGAGGAGCCTGTCAGGCTACAATCCGTGGGTCACAAGAGTTGGGCATGACTTAGTGACTAAGCCATCAAGGTGCTTAGCCAGTTTAGTGTCTTTCAACAATCATTAAATCATGGGATTTAGGCATTTGTAATAGTTCATATTTTTAAAAGAAGATCTATGCGGGGTCTGTGACAACCTAGAGGGGTGGAATAGGGTGGGAGGTGGAGAGAGCTTCAAGAGGGAGGAAAAATATGTATACCTATGGCTGATTCAATTGATATATGGCAGAAACCAACACATTTTGTAAAGCAACTATCCACCAATGAAAAATAAATAAATTTAAAAAAAGAAGATATTCAGATCTGGTTTCCTTGGTGTGTATGCCCAGAAGTGATATTGCTAGGTCATATGGCAGTTCTATTTCCAGTTTTTTAAGAAATCTCCACACTGTTCTCCAGTAGTGGCATCTTCTACTGTTCATCCAGCAGCCATGTGTATGCAATATGCCAGGGACATGGAAGCACTCGTAGATGCCATCGATGCAGAATGAATGCGATAAGGAAGGTGTTGGACTGGATATTCTGAAGCGTCTACCAATATACTAACCATGGAAAGATTACTGAAGCGCAGATTACAAAGGCGAATTCTCATTTGGATCAGATTCTACATGAGATGGATCGAAGTTACTTGGAGGCCTCACTATACTATCAGAGTGAAGTGTAAGCAAGATAGATAAAAAAAAAGACCGTTACAGTATACTAACGACCATATATATGGAATTTAGAAAGATGGTATGATAACCTATATGCTAAAAACAGTAAAAAGAGGGACACAGATGTACAGAACAGACTTTTGCGACTCTGTAGCCCGGAGAATTGCGCTGAGGAGGGTGGGATGTTTCTGATTGAGAAACAGCATCGGAAACATGTATTTTATCTAAGAGGTAGTGAAACAGATCAACAGCCCAGCGCTGGATGCTATGTAGACGAAGTGCTCGGGCTGGTTGCACTGGGAAGAGCGCCAGGAGGGATTGCGGTAGAGAGGGAGGTGGGAGGGGGGATCGGGATGGGGAATACATGTAAATCCATGGTGATTCATGTCAAAGTATGACAAAAACCCACTTCAATATTGTATTAAGTAATTAGCCTCCAACTAATAAAAATAAATGAAAAAAAAAAAAAAGAAGAGATATGAGGGCTACTTCTATGCAAGGCTACTGGTCGCCACGGCGAATTTCATGTAGTCACGGATCATGTTCTCTCGACAGAAAGTATGTCTGTAGCCATGTCGCTGGAGTTTTTTAGCTTTGTGCTATTGCAGCTAGTGTCCACGTGAGTCGTCAGTGTGAGCATCAAAATGTGTACTGACTAGTTAGCACGGTGAGTTGCTCCTATTTGTGGTCGATAGCAGTCGGATGTTTTGTTCACTAAAGTTTGGCGTCTTAACCTCGAGACAGAGATAGTCATTGCCTCTTGATTTCTGTCTCC
>JAJLRB010005336.1:0-19232 GCA_020976825.1 Odocoileus hemionus | reverse complement strand
TCTGTATGAAATCACACCCACTGCATGGATGACACCATAGGCACTGTATATGACATCACATCCACACTTCATGACATCATAAAACTCTTTGTATGTCATGGCACGCACTATGTTTATGACATCATATCCACTATATATCATGTCACACACACTGTGTGTATGACAACCCAAGCTCTATATCTGGCTTGAAACCCATTCTATCTGCCATCACATCCACTGTATATGTTATCACACCACTCTGTCGTGGACATCACAAAAAGTATGTCAGTCATCACAGGGGGCATATGTATGCCATCATATGCACTATATATGACAACATATCCACACTTCATGACAAAATCTTTAGCTTGGATGACATCACACGCACGATATATGACAGGGCATCTACTGTGTATGATATCACATTCACTATATGTGTGACATTGCACAATGACTGTATCTATGACATCACACACTTTGACATATCCACTTTTTATGGCATCACACACAGTGTGATGACAACTCAACCATTGTGTAACTTCACAGCCACTCTGTCTAATATCACTCCCACTCTATTGGTGTCATCACACCCAATATGTCAATTTTATCAGACCCAGTGTATGCATGACATCACAGCCACTATATGTATGACATCATATGCCCTACATATGACATCACACCCAGTCTTTATGACATCACAGCACTTGATTTATGATATCAAGTCCACTCTATCTGACATCACATCCACTATATCTGACCTCACGTCCACTGATTCTGTGTCATCTCACACACTCTATCGCTGACATCACATCCAGTATCCATGTGACATCTTATCCACTCTATTTATGACATCATATCCACTATGTATGACATCCCAACACTGTGTGATGATGACACGACCCTCGGCATATGTATGAGATCATTTGCACTACAGATGACAACACATCGACTCTATCACATCAAACCACAGTTTTTATGATGTCCAATCCACTTCAGGCATAACATCACACTCACTGTACCAGATATCGCACCCACTGTATCTTCGTCATCACAACCTTTCCACCGATATCACACCCATTTTATATGACATCACACCCAGTCTATGTGTGACATTTTATGCACTGTATATATAACATCACATCCACTCCTTATGTCGTCACACTTCTGCACTTATGACATCAAATCCTCTCTATATCAAACCACATCCATCATGTATGGCAACATGTACACTATACATGTGACATCAGAACAACTATGCTGTGTCATCACACCCAATGTATTGACAACATCACACCCACGGTTTATGACATCACAACACTCTATTTATGACATCAGAGCTACTATATCTCACATCACACCCATTATATCTGAGAGCACATCCACTGTATCTGTTCATCACACCCAGATTATCGATCATATAGCCCCCATCATATGTATGATATCACAGCCACCATATGTATAGCATCATATGAACTACATATGACATCACATCCACTCTTTTTGATATCACACCACCCTATGACATCACAGCCACTGTATTCATGTTATCACACCCATTATATCTCACATCGCATCCACTGTAGCTGCCTCATTACTTACAGTGTATGGATTGTACCAAACCTACTATATGTGTGACATCAAACCCTCTCTATGTATGACATCATATGAATTCTATATGACATCACACCCACTCTTTATGACATCACAAGACTGTATTCATGACACCACAACCACTCTATTCATGACATCATGACATCACATACATTTTACTTGTGACATCACACCCACTGGATAGGACATCGTTTATGACATCATACTCACTATATATGACATCACACTTGCTGTATGAATGACAACGCAACCACTGTTTCCGACATCACACCCACTGTATCTGTGTCATCACACCCACTTGATTGATGATATCACAGCCTACGTCTGTATGAAATCACACCCACTGCATGGATGACACCATAGGCACTGTATATGACATCACATCCACACTTCATGACATCATAAAACTCTTTGTATGTCATGGCACGCACTATGTTTATGACATCATATCCACTATATATCATGTCACACACACTGTGTGTATGACAACCCAAGCTCTATATCTGGCTTGAAACCCATTCTATCTGCCATCACATCCACTGTATATGTTATCACACCACTCTGTCGTGGACATCACAAAAAGTATGTCAGTCATCACAGGGGGCATATGTATGCCATCATATGCACTATATATGACAACATATCCACACTTCATGACAAAATCTTTAGCTTGGATGACATCACACGCACGATATATGACAGGGCATCTACTGTGTATGATATCACATTCACTATATGTGTGACATTGCACAATGACTGTATCTATGACATCACACACTTTGACATATCCACTTTTTATGGCATCACACACAGTGTGTGTGATGACAACTCAACCATTGTGTAACTTCACAGCCACTCTGTCTAATATCACTCCCACTCTATTGGTGTCATCACACCCAATATGTCAATTTTATCAGACCCAGTGTATGCATGACATCACAGCCACTATATGTATGACATCATATGCCCTACATATGACATCACACCCAGTCTTTATGACATCACAGCACTTGATTTATGATATCAAGTCCACTCTATCTGACATCACATCCACTATATCTGACCTCACGTCCACTGATTCTGTGTCATCTCACACACTCTATCGCTGACATCACATCCAGTATCCATGTGACATCTTATCCACTCTATTTATGACATCATATCCACTATGTATGACATCCCAACACTGTGTGATGATGACACGACCCTCGGCATATGTATGAGATCATTTGCACTACAGATGACAACACATCGACTCTATCACATCAAACCACAGTTTTTATGATGTCCAATCCACTTCAGGCATAACATCACACTCACTGTACCAGATATCGCACCCACTGTATCTTCGTCATCACAACCTTTCCACCGATATCACACCCATTTTATATGACATCACACCCAGTCTATGTGTGACATTTTATGCACTGTATATAACATCACATCCACTCCTTATGTCGTCACACTTCTGCACTTATGACATCAAATCCTCTCTATATCAAACCACATCCATCATGTATGGCAACATGTACACTATACATGTGACATCAGAACAACTATGCTGTGTCATCACACCCAATGTATTGACAACATCACACCCACGGTTTATGACATCACAACACTCTATTTATGACATCAGAGCTACTATATCTCACATCACACCCATTATATCTGAGAGCACATCCACTGTATCTGTTCATCACACCCAGATTATCGATCATATAGCCCCCATCATATGTATGATATCACAGCCACCATATGTATAGCATCATATGAACTACATATGACATCACATCCACTCTTTTTGATATCACACCACCCTATGACATCACAGCCACTGTATTCATGTTATCACACCCATTATATCTCACATCGCATCCACTGTAGCTGCCTCATTACTTACAGTGTATGGATTGTACCAAACCTACTATATGTGTGACATCAAACCCTCTCTATGTATGACATCATATGAATTCTATATGACATCACACCCACTCTTTATGACATCACAAGACTGTATTCATGACACCACAACCACTCTATTCATGACATCACACCCACTGGATAGGACATCGTTTATGACATCATACTCACTATATATGACATCACACTTGCTGTATGAATGACAACGCAACCACTGTTTCCGACATCACACCCACTGTATCTGTGTCATCACACCCACTTGATTGATGATATCACAGCCTACGTCTGTATGAAATCACACCCACTGCATGGATGACACCATAGGCACTGTATATGACATCACATCCACACTTCATGACATCATAAAACTCTTTGTATGTCATGGCACGCACTATGTTTATGACATCATATCCACTATATATCATGTCACACACACTGTGTGTATGACAACCCAAGCTCTATATCTGGCTTGAAACCCATTCTATCTGCCATCACATCCACTGTATATATGTTATCACACCACTCTGTCGTGGACATCACAAAAAGTATGTCAGTCATCACAGGGGGCATATGTATGCCATCATATGCACTATATATGACAACATATCCACACTTCATGACAAAATCTTTAGCTTGGATGACATCACACGCACGATATATGACAGGGCATCTACTGTGTATGATATCACATTCACTATATGTGTGACATTGCACAATGACTGTATCTATGACATCACACACTTTGACATATCCACTTTTTATGGCATCACACACAGTGTGATGACAACTCAACCATTGTGTAACTTCACAGCCACTCTGTCTAATATCACTCCCACTCTATTGGTGTCATCACACCCAATATGTCAATTTTATCAGACCCAGTGTATGCATGACATCACAGCCACTATATGTATGACATCATATGCCCTACATATGACATCACACCCAGTCTTTATGACATCACAGCACTTGATTTATGATATCAAGTCCACTCTATCTGACATCACATCCCATCCACTATATCTGACCTCACGTCCACTGATTCTGTGTCATCTCACACACTCTATCGCTGACATCACATCCAGTATCCATGTGACATCTTATCCACTCTATTTATGACATCATATCCACTATGTATGACATCCCAACACTGTGTGATGATGACACGACCCTCGGCATATGTATGAGATCATTTGCACTACAGATGACAACACATCGACTCTATCACATCAAACCACAGTTTTTATGATGTCCAATCCACTTCAGGCATAACATCACACTCACTGTACCAGATATCGCACCCACTGTATCTTCGTCATCACAACCTTTCCACCGATATCACACCCATTTTATATGACATCACACCCAGTCTATGTGTGACATTTTATGCACTGTATATATAACATCACATCCACTCCTTATGTCGTCACACTTCTGCACTTATGACATCAAATCCTCTCTATATCAAACCACATCCATCATGTATGGCAACATGTACACTATACATGTGACATCAGAACAACTATGCTGTGTCATCACACCCAATGTATTGACAACATCACACCCACGGTTTATGACATCACAACACTCTATTTATGACATCAGAGCTACTATATCTCACATCACACCCATTATATCTGAGAGCACATCCACTGTATCTGTTCATCACACCCAGATTATCGATCATATAGCCCCCATCATATGTATGATATCACAGCCACCATATGTATAGCATCATATGAACTACATATGACATCACATCCACTCTTTTTGATATCACACCACCCTATGACATCACAGCCACTGTATTCATGTTATCACACCCATTATATCTCACATCGCATCCACTGTAGCTGCCTCATTACTTACAGTGTATGGATTGTACCAAACCTACTATATGTGTGACATCAAACCCTCTCTATGTATGACATCATATGAATTCTATATGACATCACACCCACTCTTTATGACATCACAAGACTGTATTCATGACACCACAACCACTCTATTCATGACACACCCACACACCCACTGGATAGGACATCGTTTATGACATCATACTCACTATATATGACATCACACTTGCTGTATGAATGACAACGCAACCACTGTTTCCGACATCACACCCACTGTATCTGTGTCATCACACCCACTTGATTGATGATATCACAGCCTACGTCTGTATGAAATCACACCCACTGCATGGATGACACCATAGGCACTGTATATGACATCACATCCACACTTCATGACATCATAAAACTCTTTGTATGTCATGGCACGCACTATGTTTATGACATCATATCCACTATATATCATGTCACACACACTGTGTGTATGACAACCCAAGCTCTATATCTGGCTTGAAACCCATTCTATCTGCCATCACATCCACTGTATATGTTATCACACCACTCTGTCGTGGACATCACAAAAAGTATGTCAGTCATCACAGGGGGCATATGTATGCCATCATATGCACTATATATGACAACATATCCACACTTCATGACAAATCTTTAGCTTGGATGACATCACACGCACGATATATGACAGGGCATCTACTGTGTATGATATCACATTCACTATATGTGTGACATTGCACAATGACTGTATCTATGACATCACACACTTTGACATATCCACTTTTTATGGCATCACACACAGTGTGATGACAACTCAACCATTGTGTAACTTCACAGCCACTCTGTCTAATATCACTCCCACTCTATTGGTGTCATCACACCCAATATGTCAATTTTATCAGACCCAGTGTATGCATGACATCACAGCCACTATATGTATGACATCATATGCCCTACATATGACATCACACCCAGTCTTTATGACATCACAGCACTTGATTTATGATATCAAGTCCACTCTATCTGACATCACATCCACTATATCTGACCTCACGTCCACTGATTCTGTGTCATCTCACACACTCTATCGCTGACATCACATCCAGTATCCATGTGACATCTTATCCACTCTATTTATGACATCATATCCACTATGTATGACATCCCAACACTGTGTGATGATGACACGACCCTCGGCATATGTATGAGATCATTTGCACTACAGATGACAACACATCGACTCTATCACATCAAACCACAGTTTTTATGATGTCCAATCCACTTCAGGCATAACATCACACTCACTGTACCAGATATCGCACCCACTGTATCTTCGTCATCACAACCTTTCCACCGATATCACACCCATTTTATATGACATCACACCCAGTCTATGTGTGACATTTTATGCACTGTATATATAACATCACATCCACTCCTTATGTCGTCACACTTCTGCACTTATGACATCAAATCCTCTCTATATCAAACCACATCCATCATGTATGGCAACATGTACACTATACATGTGACATCAGAACAACTATGCTGTGTCATCACACCCAATGTATTGACAACATCACACCCACGGTTTATGACATCACAACACTCTATTTATGACATCAGAGCTACTATATCTCACATCACACCCATTATATCTGAGAGCACATCCACTGTATCTGTTCATCACACCCAGATTATCGATCATATAGCCCCCATCATATGTATGATATCACAGCCACCATATGTATAGCATCATATGAACTACATATGACATCACATCCACTCTTTTTGATATCACACCACCCTATGACATCACAGCCACTGTATTCATGTTATCACACCCATTATATCTCACATCGCATCCACTGTAGCTGCCTCATTACTTACAGTGTATGGATTGTACCAAACCTACTATATGTGTGACATCAAACCCTCTCTATGTATGACATCATATGAATTCTATATGACATCACACCCACTCTTTATGACATCACAAGACTGTATTCATGACAACCACCACAACCACTCTATTCATGACATCACACCCACTGGATAGGACATCGTTTATGACATCATACTCACTATATATGACATCACACTTGCTGTATGAATGACAACGCAACCACTGTTTCCGACATCACACCCACTGTATCTGTGTCATCACACCCACTTGATTGATGATATCACAGCCTACGTCTGTATGAAATCACACCCACTGCATGGATGACACCATAGGCACTGTATATGACATCACATCCACACTTCATGACATCATAAAACTCTTTGTATGTCATGGCACGCACTATGTTTATGACATCATATCCACTATATATCATGTCACACACACTGTGTGTATGACAACCCAAGCTCTATATCTGGCTTGAAACCCATTCTATCTGCCATCACATCCACTGTATATGTTATCACACCACTCTGTCGTGGACATCACAAAAAGTATGTCAGTCATCACAGGGGGCATATGTATGCCATCATATGCACTATATATGACAACATATCCACACTTCATGACAAAATCTTTAGCTTGGATGACATCACACGCACGATATATGACAGGGCATCTACTGTGTATGATATCACATTCACTATATGTGTGACATTGCACAATGACTGTATCTATGACATCACACACTTTTGACATATCCACTTTTTATGGCATCACACACAGTGTGATGACAACTCAACCATTGTGTAACTTCACAGCCACTCTGTCTAATATCACTCCCACTCTATTGGTGTCATCACACCCAATATGTCAATTTTATCAGACCCAGTGTATGCATGACATCACAGCCACTATATGTATGACATCATATGCCCTACATATGACATCACACCCAGTCTTTATGACATCACAGCACTTGATTTATGATATCAAGTCCACTCTATCTGACATCACATCCACTATATCTGACCTCACGTCCACTGATTCTGTGTCATCTCACACACTCTATCGCTGACATCACATCCAGTATCCATGTGACATCTTATCCACTCTATTTATGACATCATATCCACTATGTATGACATCCCAACACTGTGTGATGATGACACGACCCTCGGCATATGTATGAGATCATTTGCACTACAGATGACAACACATCGACTCTATCACATCAAACCACAGTTTTTTATGATGTCCAATCCACTTCAGGCATAACATCACACTCACTGTACCAGATATCGCACCCACTGTATCTTCGTCATCACAACCTTTCCACCGATATCACACCCATTTTATATGACATCACACCCAGTCTATGTGTGACATTTTATGCACTGTATATATAACATCACATCCACTCCTTATGTCGTCACACTTCTGCACTTATGACATCAAATCCTCTCTATATCAAACCACATCCATCATGTATGGCAACATGTACACTATACATGTGACATCAGAACAACTATGCTGTGTCATCACACCCAATGTATTGACAACATCACACCCACGGTTTATGACATCACAACACTCTATTTATGACATCAGAGCTACTATATCTCACATCACACCCATTATATCTGAGAGCACATCCACTGTATCTGTTCATCACACCCAGATTATCGATCATATAGCCCCCATCATATGTATGATATCACAGCCACCATATGTATAGCATCATATGAACTACATATGACATCACATCCACTCTTTTTGATATCACACCACCCTATGACATCACAGCCACTGTATTCATGTTATCACACCCATTATATCTCACATCGCATCCACTGTAGCTGCCTCATTACTTACAGTGTATGGATTGTACCAAACCTACTATATGTGTGACATCAAACCCTCTCTATGTATGACATCATATGAATTCTATATGACATCACACCCACTCTTTATGACATCACAAGACTGTATTCATGACACCACAACCACTCTATTCATGACATCACACCCACTGGATAGGACATCGTTTATGACATCATACTCACTATATATGACATCACACTTGCTGTATGAATGACAACGCAACCACTGTTTCCGACATCACACCCACTGTATCTGTGTCATCACACCCACTTGATTGATGATATCACAGCCTACGTCTGTATGAAATCACACCCACTGCATGGATGACACCATAGGCACTGTATATGACATCACATCCACACTTCATGACATCATAAAAACTCTTTGTATGTCATGGCACGCACTATGTTTATGACATCATATCCACTATATATCATGTCACACACACTGTGTGTATGACAACCCAAGCTCTATATCTGGCTTGAAACCCATTCTATCTGCCATCACATCCACTGTATATGTTATCACACCACTCTGTCGTGGACATCACAAAAAGTATGTCAGTCATCACAGGGGGCATATGTATGCCATCATATGCACTATATATGACAACATATCCACACTTCATGACAAAATCTTTAGCTTGGATGACATCACACGCACGATATATGACAGGGCATCTACTGTGTATGATATCACATTCACTATATGTGTGACATTGCACAATGACTGTATCTATGACATCACACACTTTGACATATCCACTTTTTATGGCATCACACACAGTGTGATGACAACTCAACCATTGTGTAACTTCACAGCCACTCTGTCTAATATCACTCCCACTCTATTGGTGTCATCACACACCCAATATGTCAATTTTATCAGACCCAGTGTATGCATGACATCACAGCCACTATATGTATGACATCATATGCCCTACATATGACATCACACCCAGTCTTTATGACATCACAGCACTTGATTTATGATATCAAGTCCACTCTATCTGACATCACATCCACTATATCTGACCTCACGTCCACTGATTCTGTGTCATCTCACACACTCTATCGCTGACATCACATCCAGTATCCATGTGACATCTTATCCACTCTATTTATGACATCATATCCACTATGTATGACATCCCAACACTGTGTGATGATGACACGACCCTCGGCATATGTATGAGATCATTTGCACTACAGATGACAACACATCGACTCTATCACATCAAACCACAGTTTTTATGATGTCCAATCCACTTCAGGCATAACATCACACTCACTGTACCAGATATCGCACCCACTGTATCTTCGTCATCACAACCTTTCCACCGATATCACACCCATTTTATATGACATCACACCCAGTCTATGTGTGACATTTTATGCACTGTATATATAACATCACATCCACTCCTTATGTCGTCACACTTCTGCACTTATGACATCAAATCCTCTCTATATCAAACCACATCCATCATGTATGGCAACATGTACACTATACATGTGACATCAGAACAACTATGCTGTGTCATCACACCCAATGTATTGACAACATCACACCCACGGTTTATGACATCACAACACTCTATTTATGACATCAGAGCTACTATATCTCACATCACACCCATTATATCTGAGAGCACATCCACTGTATCTGTTCATCACACCCAGATTATCGATCATATAGCCCCCATCATATGTATGATATCACAGCCACCATATGTATATAGCATCATATGAACTACATATGACATCACATCCACTCTTTTTGATATCACACCACCCTATGACATCACAGCCACTGTATTCATGTTATCACACCCATTATATCTCACATCGCATCCACTGTAGCTGCCTCATTACTTACAGTGTATGGATTGTACCAAACCTACTATATGTGTGACATCAAACCCTCTCTATGTATGACATCATATGAATTCTATATGACATCACACCCACTCTTTATGACATCACAAGACTGTATTCATGACACCACAACCACTCTATTCATGACATCACACCCACTGGATAGGACATCGTTTATGACATCATACTCACTATATATGACATCACACTTGCTGTATGAATGACAACGCAACCACTGTTTCCGACATCACACCCACTGTATCTGTGTCATCACACCCACTTGATTGATGATATCACAGCCTACGTCTGTATGAAATCACACCCACTGCATGGATGACACCATAGGCACTGTATATGACATCACATCCACACTTCATGACATCATAAAACTCTTTGTATGTCATGGCACGCACTATGTTTATGACATCATATCCACTATATATCATGTCACACACACTGTGTGTATGACAACCCAAGCTCTATATATCTGGCTTGAAACCCATTCTATCTGCCATCACATCCACTGTATATGTTATCACACCACTCTGTCGTGGACATCACAAAAAGTATGTCAGTCATCACAGGGGGCATATGTATGCCATCATATGCACTATATATGACAACATATCCACACTTCATGACAAAATCTTTAGCTTGGATGACATCACACGCACGATATATGACAGGGCATCTACTGTGTATGATATCACATTCACTATATGTGTGACATTGCACAATGACTGTATCTATGACATCACACACTTTGACATATCCACTTTTTATGGCATCACACACAGTGTGATGACAACTCAACCATTGTGTAACTTCACAGCCACTCTGTCTAATATCACTCCCACTCTATTGGTGTCATCACACCCAATATGTCAATTTTATCAGACCCAGTGTATGCATGACATCACAGCCACTATATGTATGACATCATATGCCCTACATATGACATCACACCCAGTCTTTATGACATCACAGCACTTGATTTATGATATCAAGTCCACTCTATCTGACATCACATCCACTATATCTGACCTCACGTCCACTGATTCTGTGTCATCTCACACACTCTATCGCTGACATCACATCCAGTATCCATGTGACATCTTATCCACTCTATTTATGACATCATATCCACTATGTATGACATCCCAACACTGTGTGATGATGACACGACCCTCGGCATATGTATGAGATCATTTGCACTACAGATGACAACACATCGACTCTATCACATCAAACCACAGTTTTTATGATGTCCAATCCACTTCAGGCATAACATCACACTCACTGTACCAGATATCGCACCCACTGTATCTTCGTCATCACAACCTTTCCACCGATATCACACCCATTTTATATGACATCACACCCAGTCTATGTGTGACATTTTATGCACTGTATATATAACATCACATCCACTCCTTATGTCGTCACACTTCTGCACTTATGACATCAAATCCTCTCTATATCAAACCACATCCATCATGTATGGCAACATGTACACTATACATGTGACATCAGAACAACTATGCTGTGTCATCACACCCAATGTATTGACAACATCACACCCACGGTTTATGACATCACAACACTCTATTTATGACATCAGAGCTACTATATCTCACATCACACCCATTATATCTGAGAGCACATCCACTGTATCTGTTCATCACACCCAGATTATCGATCATATAGCCCCCCCATCATATGTATGATATCACAGCCACCATATGTATAGCATCATATGAACTACATATGACATCACATCCACTCTTTTTGATATCACACCACCCTATGACATCACAGCCACTGTATTCATGTTATCACACCCATTATATCTCACATCGCATCCACTGTAGCTGCCTCATTACTTACAGTGTATGGATTGTACCAAACCTACTATATGTGTGACATCAAACCCTCTCTATGTATGACATCATATGAATTCTATATGACATCACACCCACTCTTTATGACATCACAAGACTGTATTCATGACACCACAACCACTCTATTCATGACATCACACCCACTGGATAGGACATCGTTTATGACATCATACTCACTATATATGACATCACACTTGCTGTATGAATGACAACGCAACCACTGTTTCCGACATCACACCCACTGTATCTGTGTCATCACACCCACTTGATTGATGATATCACAGCCTACGTCTGTATGAAATCACACCCACTGCATGGATGACACCATAGGCACTGTATATGACATCACATCCACACTTCATGACATCATAAAACTCTTTGTATGTCATGGCACGCACTATGTTTATGACATCATATCCACTATATATCATGTCACACACACTGTGTGTATGACAACCCAAGCTCTATATCTGGCTTGAAACCCATTCTATCTGCCATCACATCCACTGTATATGTTATCACACCACTCTGTCGTGGACATCACAAAAAGTATGTCAGTCATCACAGGGGGCATATGTATGCCATCATATGCACTATATATGACAACATATCCACACTTCATGACAAAATCTTTAGCTTGGATGACATCACACGCACGATATATGACAGGGCATCTACTGTGTATGATATCACATTCACTATATGTGTGACATTGCACAATGACTGTATCTATGACATCACACACTTTGACATATCCACTTTTTATGGCATCACACACAGTGTGATGACAACTCAACCATTGTGTAACTTCACAGCCACTCTGTCTAATATCACTCCCACTCTATTGGTGTCATCACACCCAATATGTCAATTTTATCAGACCCAGTGTATGCATGACATCACAGCCACTATATGTATGACATCATATGCCCTACATATGACATCACACCCAGTCTTTATGACATCACAGCACTTGATTTATGATATCAAGTCCACTCTATCTGACATCACATCCACTATATCTGACCTCACGTCCACTGATTCTGTGTCATCTCACACACTCTATCGCTGACATCACATCCAGTATCCATGTGACATCTTATCCACTCTATTTATGACATCATATCCACTATGTATGACATCCCAACACTGTGTGATGATGACACGACCCTCGGCATATGTATGAGATCATTTGCACTACAGATGACAACACATCGACTCTATCACATCAAACCACAGTTTTTATGATGTCCAATCCACTTCAGGCATAACATCACACTCACTGTACCAGATATCGCACCCACTGTATCTTCGTCATCACAACCTTTCCACCGATATCACACCCATTTTATATGACATCACACCCAGTCTATGTGTGACATTTTATGCACTGTATATATAACATCACATCCACTCCTTATGTCGTCACACTTCTGCACTTATGACATCAAATCCTCTCTATATCAAACCACATCCATCATGTATGGCAACATGTACACTATACATGTGACATCAGAACAACTATGCTGTGTCATCACACCCAATGTATTGACAACATCACACCCACGGTTTATGACATCACAACACTCTATTTATGACATCAGAGCTACTATATCTCACATCACACCCATTATATCTGAGAGCACATCCACTGTATCTGTTCATCACACCCAGATTATCGATCATATAGCCCCCATCATATGTATGATATCACAGCCACCATATGTATAGCATCATATGAACTACATATGACATCACATCCACTCTTTTTGATATCACACCACCCTATGACATCACAGCCACTGTATTCATGTTATCACACCCATTATATCTCACATCGCATCCACTGTAGCTGCCTCATTACTTACAGTGTATGGATTGTACCAAACCTACTATATGTGTGACATCAAACCCTCTCTATGTATGACATCATATGAATTCTATATGACATCACACCCACTCTTTATGACATCACAAGACTGTATTCATGACACCACAACCACTCTATTCATGACATCACACCCACTGGATAGGACATCGTTTATGACATCATACTCACTATATATGACATCACACTTGCTGTATGAATGACAACGCAACCACTGTTTCCGACATCACACCCACTGTATCTGTGTCATCACACCCACTTGATTGATGATATCACAGCCTACGTCTGTATGAAATCACACCCACTGCATGGATGACACCATAGGCACTGTATATGACATCACATCCACACTTCATGACATCATAAAACTCTTTGTATGTCATGGCACGCACTATGTTTATGACATCATATCCACTATATATCATGTCACACACACTGTGTGTATGACAACCCAAGCTCTATATCTGGCTTGAAACCCATTCTATCTGCCATCACATCCACTGTATATGTTATCACACCACTCTGTCGTGGACATCACAAAAAGTATGTCAGTCATCACAGGGGGCATATGTATGCCATCATATGCACTATATATGACAACATATCCACACTTCATGACAAAATCTTTAGCTTGGATGACATCACACGCACGATATATGACAGGGCATCTACTGTGTATGATATCACATTCACTATATGTGTGACATTGCACAATGACTGTATCTATGACATCACACACTTTGACATATCCACTTTTTATGGCATCACACACAGTGTGATGACAACTCAACCATTGTGTAACTTCACAGCCACTCTGTCTAATATCACTCCCACTCTATTGGTGTCATCACACCCAATATGTCAATTTTATCAGACCCAGTGTATGCATGACATCACAGCCACTATATGTATGACATCATATGCCCTACATATGACATCACACCCAGTCTTTATGACATCACAGCACTTGATTTATGATATCAAGTCCACTCTATCTGACATCACATCCACTATATCTGACCTCACGTCCACTGATTCTGTGTCATCTCACACACTCTATCGCTGACATCACATCCAGTATCCATGTGACATCTTATCCACTCTATTTATGACATCATATCCACTATGTATGACATCCCAACACTGTGTGATGATGACACGACCCTCGGCATATGTATGAGATCATTTGCACTACAGATGACAACACATCGACTCTATCACATCAAACCACAGTTTTTATGATGTCCAATCCACTTCAGGCATAACATCACACTCACTGTACCAGATATCGCACCCACTGTATCTTCGTCATCACAACCTTTCCACCGATATCACACCCATTTTATATGACATCACACCCAGTCTATGTGTGACATTTTATGCACTGTATATATAACATCACATCCACTCCTTATGTCGTCACACTTCTGCACTTATGACATCAAATCCTCTCTATATCAAACCACATCCATCATGTATGGCAACATGTACACTATACATGTGACATCAGAACAACTATGCTGTGTCATCACACCCAATGTATTGACAACATCACACCCACGGTTTATGACATCACAACACTCTATTTATGACATCAGAGCTACTATATCTCACATCACACCCATTATATCTGAGAGCACATCCACTGTATCTGTTCATCACACCCAGATTATCGATCATATAGCCCCCATCATATGTATGATATCACAGCCACCATATGTATAGCATCATATGAACTACATATGACATCACATCCACTCTTTTTGATATCACACCACCCTATGACATCACAGCCACTGTATTCATGTTATCACACCCATTATATCTCACATCGCATCCACTGTAGCTGCCTCATTACTTACAGTGTATGGATTGTACCAAACCTACTATATGTGTGACATCAAACCCTCTCTATGTATGACATCATATGAATTCTATATGACATCACACCCACTCTTTATGACATCACAAGACTGTATTCATGACACACAACACACAACCACTCTATTCATGACATCACACCCACTGGATAGGACATCGTTTATGACATCATACTCACTATATATGACATCACACTTGCTGTATGAATGACAACGCAACCACTGTTTCCGACATCACACCCACTGTATCTGTGTCATCACACCCACTTGATTGATGATATCACAGCCTACGTCTGTATGAAATCACACCCACTGCATGGATGACACCATAGGCACACTGTATATGACATCACATCCACACTTCATGACATCATAAAACTCTTTGTATGTCATGGCACGCACTATGTTTATGACATCATATCCACTATATATCATGTCACACACACTGTGTGTATGACAACCCAAGCTCTATATCTGGCTTGAAACCCATTCTATCTGCCATCACATCCACTGTATATGTTATCACACCACTCTGTCGTGGACATCACAAAAAGTATGTCAGTCATCACAGGGGGCATATGTATGCCATCATATGCACTATATATGACAACATATCCACACTTCATGACAAAATCTTTAGCTTGGATGACATCACACGCACGATATATGACAGGGCATCTACTGTGTATGATATCACATTCACTATATGTGTGACATTGCACAATGACTGTATCTATGACATCACACACTTTGACATATCCACTTTTTATGGCATCACACACAGTGTGATGACAACTCAACCATTGTGTAACTTCACAGCCACTCTGTCTAATATCACACTCCCACTCTATTGGTGTCATCACACCCAATATGTCAATTTTATCAGACCCAGTGTATGCATGACATCACAGCCACTATATGTATGACATCATATGCCCTACATATGACATCACACCCAGTCTTTATGACATCACAGCACTTGATTTATGATATCAAGTCCACTCTATCTGACATCACATCCACTATATCTGACCTCACGTCCACTGATTCTGTGTCATCTCACACACTCTATCGCTGACATCACATCCAGTATCCATGTGACATCTTATCCACTCTATTTATGACATCATATCCACTATGTATGACATCCCAACACTGTGTGATGATGACACGACCCTCGGCATATGTATGAGATCATTTGCACTACAGATGACAACACATCGACTCTATCACATCAAACCACAGTTTTTATGATGTCCAATCCACTTCAGGCATAACATCACACTCACTGTACCAGATATCGCACCCACTGTATCTTCGTCATCACAACCTTCCACCGATATCACACCCATTTTATATGACATCACACCCAGTCTATGTGTGACATTTTATGCACTGTATATATAACATCACATCCACTCCTTATGTCGTCACACTTCTGCACTTATGACATCAAATCCTCTCTATATCAAACCACATCCATCATGTATGGCAACATGTACACTATACATGTGACATCAGAACAACTATGCTGTGTCATCACACCCAATGTATTGACAACATCACACCCACGGTTTATGACATCACAACACTCTATTTATGACATCAGAGCTACTATATCTCACATCACACCCATTATATCTGAGAGCACATCCACTGTATCTGTTCATCACACCCAGATTATCGATCATATAGCCCCCATCATATGTATGATATCACAGCCACCATATGTATAACATCATATGAACTACATATGACATCACATCCACTCTTTTTGATATCACACCACCCTATGACATCACAGCCACTGTATTCATGTTATCACACCCATTATATCTCACATCGCATCCACTGTAGCTGCCTCATTACTTACAGTGTATGGATTGTACCAAACCTACTATATGTGTGACATCAAACCCTCTCTATGTATGACATCATATGAATTCTATATGACATCACACCCACTCTTTATGACATCACAAGACTGTATTCATGACACCACAACCACTCTATTCATGACATCACACCCACTGGATAGGACATCGTTTATGACATCATACTCACTATATATGACATCACACTTGCTGTATGAATGACAACGCAACCACTGTTTCCGACATCACACCCACTGTATCTGTGTCATCACACCCACTTGATTGATGATATCACAGCCTACGTCTGTATGAAATCACACCCACTGCATGGATGACACCATAGGCACTGTATATGACATCACATCCACACTTCATGACATCATAAAACTCTTTGTATGTCATGGCACGCACTATGTTTATGACATCATATCCACTATATATCATGTCACACACACTGTGTGTATGACAACCCAAGCTCTATATCTGGCTTGAAACCCATTCTATCTGCCATCACATCCACTGTATATGTTATCACACCACTCTGTCGTGGACATCACAAAAAGTATGTCAGTCATCACAGGGGGCATATGTATGCCATCATATGCACTATATATGACAACATATCCACACTTCATGACAAAATCTTT
>JAJLRB010005335.1:0-22564 GCA_020976825.1 Odocoileus hemionus | reverse complement strand
GACCAACCTTTTTATCCTATTTTATATATACTGATTCTTTACATGATCATTTGACTAAAAATGAATGCTGTTAAACCGGGAATCTAGAAATGGAGCACGAAACAATGTAACTCACATTCAAAATAATGATTCTCCACTTTTACTGCAATTTCCCAAATGAGAATAAAAGCTGCTTTATAGCAAGTAGCAAAAAATTATCATTTTCACTTTCAAGGCTCAGCTTTTTAAAACATCTCTTGAAAGATTTTCTGGCAAATAAACTATTTGGGTTAACTTTAAAAGGGTCCTCTTATTAAATAACTGAAAAAGTTGGTAGTCATTAGCAATAATTTAGAGCATTAATTACTGGGTAAAATATTGCTGTATATACAAATTGCCTCACATTATGTTAAATAAAGAGAGTTTGATTCAATCATTTCTTTAATATATTAACTGTTTCTCCACTTTTTAAAAACCCTGTAAATGTTCTTGGAAAGGGACTTAAAAATTAGCTGGAGAAAACCCACAAACATAGAGCCCACTGTTTTGTATCAGCTGTCAGTTTCAGTCAACTTAGTGTCGTGTCTGATTTTTTGCTTGACCCCATGGACTGCAGCACGCCAGGTTTTCCCTGGTCCCCCCACCAAATTCACCAACAACTCTCTGAGCTTGCCGCAAACCCATGGTCCATCCAGTCGGTGATTTCGCCAACCTAACCATCTCACCCCTTTACCGTCGTCCCCTTATCCTCCTGCCTTCAATCTTTTCCCAGCACCAGGATCTTTTCTATCCATGAGTTCAGTTACTTCAACCGTCAGGTCGGCCAAACGTACTGAAGTTTGAAGCTTCAAGATCAGGCCTTCCCAATCGAACACCCAGCGACTAATCTTCCTTATTAGGAGGGAATCTGGTCTAGGAGTTCTCCCATTGCCAGTCCAAGGGAATCTCAAGAGTCATCCTCTCCAACACCACAGTTCAAAAGCATCAATTCTTCCCAGTTGTGCACTCAGCTTCTTCCTTATATTGTCCAATCTCTCTCATCCATACATGACAACTGGAAAAACCATAACCCTTGCACTCAGCTGGTACATTGTTACACACAAAGTACAAGTGCTCTCCTCCTTTTTACTATGCACTGGCCTAAGTTTGTGTCATAAGCTTTTTCTTCTCCCATGAGCCAAGCATGTCTTTTCATTAGTTCAGGGCTGCAGTCCACCATCGTGACAGTGATTTTGAGTCTCCAAGAGATATAAAGTCTGACACTGTTTTCACCTGTTTTCCCTAGCTATTTGCCATGAAGTGATGGACACCAGATGCCATGATCTTTGTTTTTTTCAATGTTGATTTTAAGCTGCTTTTTAATCTCCACTTTCACATTCATCAAGAGGCTCTTTAGTTCCTCTTCACTTTCTTCCCCAGAAGGGTGGTGTCATCTGACATATCTGAGGTTATTGATATTTCTCCCAGCATCTTGATTCAGCTGCTGCTTCATCCAGCTCAAACTTAACATGATGTACTTCTGCCAAAGCAATTAAATAAGCAGGGTGACAATATACAGCCTTGACATATTCTCACTCGCGTCCCAGTTTGGAGCCAGTCAGTTGTTCCTCATGGCCTGTGTGTGTCTAGTGACTGTTGCTTGCTGATCTGCTACAGATTTTCAGGAGGCAGGTAAGATGATCGGGATATTCCATATTTTGAAGAATTTCCACATTTTTTATGATCCACACAGTCAAAGGCTTTGGGTAATCAGTAAAGCAAAGTTTTTTCGGGAAAACTCTCTTACTTTTCTATGATCACGCATGTTGGCAATGAGATCTCTTGTCCCTCTGCCTTCTCTAAATCCAGCTTGAAACTGGAATTTCCAGTTCATATACTACTGAGGCTGGTTTGGGAGAATTTTGAGCATTACTTTCTAGCTTGTGAGATAAGTGCAATTTGTGAGGTAGTTTTAAAACATTCTTTGGCATTGCCTTTTTTTTGGGATTGCAATAAAAACTGACTTTTTCCAGTCCTGGGGCCCACACTGAGTTTTCCAAATTTGCTGAAAATTTTAAGATGCGGATGCAACTAGCATATAGAGTGCGGAGTGCAGCTGGCATACTGAATTCAGGGGGCATATTGAGTGCTATGTATTAAGTTCATGGGATTACCCAGGCAGGAATACTGGAGTGGTTTGCCATTTCCCCTTCAGGGGATCTTCCCAACGCACGATCGAACTCATGCCTTCTGACTTGGTTGGCAGATTCTTTACCACTGAGTCACCTAGGAAAAACCTCAGTACTGACTTATATTAATTAATAAGTGTTTACCTTATGTGGTTACTTTATAACTGACCATACACTAAGTTTCATAAATATGATTGACATACACATTTATCTATTTGGGAAAATTTAAGGTAAATTAATCTGGCATTTAGTATATATTGTGTCTCATATCAAGGATAACTCAACTCTGGAATATCCACAAATTAAGCAAATATCAATAAATATCAAGTGTAGGATGAAAATCTTATTTTACTTAATCCTATAGTAGCTGTCTGACGCTTGGGCGTCCCTAAAAGCTCAGTTTGATAAGGAATTCCGCCTGCAAAGCAGGAGACCCTGGTTCGATTCCTGGGGCAGGAAAAAACCCTGGAAAAGGGAAGTGTTACCCACTCGAGTATTCTGGTCTGGAGAATTCCATGGACAGTCCATGGGTTCACAAAGAGTCGGACATGACTGAGCGACTTTCACTTTCACTTAAATCAAAGTCCATTTTACTACCCGATACTAATGAAACTAAATGTACATTATATACACTAATTTTTTGAATGCATTTTTTTAAACAGGTACACACTAGAAATTTTATAACTTTAATTATATTAACTTTTCATCATCATAAAAACTGTAACATTATTATGTTAATTTTTAAATATGAGAAAAAACATTTATTGGATGGGTAGGCAGCCAAGCCAAGAATGTTACGCAAAGCAATATGGCCCCCAATAACTATGTCATTGCAAATATAACATTATACAATAATAGATAATATATACCATTAACAATGAGTATTTAAATATATTTTATGGCAAATTTTACAAAAGGAATACTTTCTGCATTAGTTATCTAAATGTGATCACTAATCAGAGAAGATAGAAGAAGCGGATGAATTAAAGAACATATATTCCTTTTTCATGAGTGGCCAAAAAATTGCATCCCACTTAAGTAGAAACAGCATCCAGCATGACAGATAAGACTTGGTCTCCTGTTAATGAATTGTCAATTACGAATCACTTTATGTGCTTGCAAATAACCTTCTGTGTATAACTAACAGAAGACTTAGAGGAAACATATTTTGTTTATATATAAACAAACAAAGCATTTTTAAAAACAGAAAACAAAGGGAATTTTAAAAAATAGAAAAATGAGTTAAGTGGAAATTGGTAATTACAAATAAATTTGCAAATCTATCACTGAAAGCAAACAGTCCCCTAAAATCACTCACAAAAGCCCAAGCTATGAGCTCAGGGGAAGTCCCTGGGCAGCACAGCTTGCACTCATGATATTCTTACTAGACAATGGGGCCCTGAACTTGTGTTTCAATTTTTTTTTTTTTTATAAAATCTGCCATGATTTCTAACCCTATTAAAGCTCTGCTACCACCCAGTTTTTGGCATTCCCAAAAGTATTCTCACAAGGGTTTTTACTTGCGAAACTAAATGCACAACTTTGCATGGTCTAGTTCTTATCCTTGATCATATAATCTATCAGGATCCCTACCTTTGGGGTACTCAGTACTCATACTGGTGTTTGCTACAGCTTTTTTTTCCCAATTTAAAAAATCCAGAAGCATTTATATATTTACTTTAATGTTTAAGTGACATAGGACCAAATCAAAATTGGTGATATTTCTAGCTCTGATATATTGACCCAAATTTAATATATAAGCTTCTATCCTGTTCTTATAACAAAATTACATCTGCTACCATATTTACTTGGATCCTTCCTTTGGGTTCGAATCTACATTATAATAGTGATAATCTATCCTGTATTAAATTTCCCATCATAACTGACTCCCAGCTTGGTCTTATCTCTTGCCTCTCTTCCTCTTTTTTTTTTCTAATAAGCCACTAGACACATTTTATATTTTTTGGGCATTTTTTTAATTGACATATTATTTTACTTAATTTTCATTTACTGTGAAGTATTTTATTACTGTCATTTGCAGAAAAATAAAATGGTAACAACTTAACCAGAGTTTCACTGACAGACACTCCAAAACTATACTCACAAAACTTTAGCAAATTTAAACTCTGGTTCTAACTTTATTTTATATTGACATTTGTTAGGTGATACAAAAACCTTGTAAGATGTTTAGATATTTAAGACTGATCTGGTTCATGCATACCCTGTTCCCATCATTCCGTCATTTCACTCTGGAAATCTGCTAGATTTTGTCCATTCTGATTTCATTGATATCAATCACTTAATAAGATTTCTAATTCTTATCTGCCCAGTCCCATGCTGTGAATACTTGAATTTTCCTCCAGATAGAAGGAAAAGTAGATAGATATCTATTCAAATCCATATGTGGGGGCTTCCCTATTCATTCAAACCCTTAAAATAAATAACTTTCCAGCCTAACATGAGGAAAGAGTGTAGGATATAATAAACCTATTTTTTTCCCATTTATTTTTATTGGTTGGAAGCTAATTACTTTTTACAATAATATGTATGGTTTTTGCCATACATTGACATAATCAGCCATGGATTTACATGTGTTCCCCATCCGAACCCCCTCCCACCTCCCTCCCCATCCCATCCCTCTGGTCTGCCCAGTGCACCAGCCCGGAGCACTTGTCTCATGCATCCAACCTGGGCTGGTGATCTGTTTCACCCTTGATAATATACTAATATTCCATGGTTGTATATGTACCACAGCTTCCCTATATTCGCATATGTTCATCTGCTGATGGGATTATAGGGTGATTCCCCATGTCCTGGGGGCTATTATTAAAAGAGTGCTCTGCGAATGAAACACTGGGAGTGCACGTGTCGTCTATTTCCAGATCTGTTTCTTCTTTCCTTCATCGGTGGTATCCGCAGAAGTTGGGATTGCTTTGCATGCTTGCAGCTGGGTCATATGCAGTTCTAGTGTTCCCATGTTTTTTAATTAAAGAAATTTCCCTCCTTTCCCCCCCCACAACTGTTTCTCCATAGATTAGAGACGGCGTAGCGAGGCTTATTGATACTTATTTGCAATTCCCTCCCACCAACAATATAAGAGGGTTCTCCTTTTCCTCCACAAAAAACAGAAACAGAACAGACAACCAGAATTCACACAACAACAAAAAAAGAAGAACAAAAGAACAACACACTGGGGGGGGTGGGGGGGAATCTCACCCCCTACAACCCACTCCATCCAACCCCGACAGCTTTATTTGCTTGTAGAACATATTTTGGATAGCAGGCAAGCAGCCATCTTGACTGGTGGGTAATGGTACCGTCATTGTGGGTTTTGATTTGCATTTCTTTTTTTTCTTTTCCGCCTTATAATGAGTGATGTTGAGCATCTTTTCATGTGTTTGAAGTAGATCCATCTGTATGTCTCTTCTCTTCTCCTGTAGAAATGTTAGTTTAGTTCTTTGCTTTGGGCCCCCCATTTTTTTTTGACTTTGGGTCATTTATTTTTTTTCTTGCTGGAATTTGAGCTGGCAAGGAGTTTGCTTTTATATTTTTGAGATTAATACTTTGGGTCTGAGATGCTTCGTTTGGTGCTATTTGTTTTCTCTCTCGCCTCATTCTGAAGGCTGTGGGTCCTTTTTCCACCATTCTTGCTTATAGGTTCCTTTGGTTTTTGCAAAATAAAGCAGTTTTCTTTAAAGTTTTCAATTAGGTTCCACAGAAATGTTCCCTTCCCTTTTGTGCAATACTCCTATATACTCTACTCTTACAGTGTGAGAAAAACAACAGAAAGAGAAATTAAGAAACAATACCATTCATCAAACCATTCAATTCACACAAAAGAAAAACCAATCCACCCAGTGTGCATGCAACTGAAAAGAAAATAAATACTCCATTAGGAGTACCATCTACCCTGAAAAAAACAGAAAGAACCCTATAACAATAGAAAAACTAATAAAACCGACTTGATTCAAAGAAAATCAATAGAGGGACACACAAACACTATGATGGAGAAACATATACCTTACTGTGTTGTTTTTTTTACATGGAAATGGGAAGAATCAAAAATTGGTGCGATAAATGAGTTATAGATACCAAGCAATCTATATTTTCCAATTTGCATCCTATAATGCTACCTAACAGGTATTTTTTAAGAGAACTAGCAAACAAATAATTTCACAGTTGTTTAGGAAATACAAAAACACCTCGAATAGCCAAGCAACATCATGAGAAAGAAGAAAGGAACTGGAGGAATTCAACTGCTCTGACTTCAGGGCTTACCTACAAAGCACAGTCTCAAGACAGTATGGTACCTGGACAAAATAGAAATTATAGTGATATGGACTATACAAAAATAGGAAGCCAGAGATTAAACCCACGTATCCTTCGAACCTTATTTTCATACAAAGGAGGCAAGATATGCAATGGGAAAAAGACAACTCTTTAACAAGTGGTGCTGGGAAAACTGGTAAACCACTTGCAAAAGAATGAAACTAAACATTTTCTAAAACCATACACAAAGATAACTCGAAATGGATTAAAGATCTAAATGTTAGACCAGAAACTATAAAACTCCTACAGGAGATTAGGCAAAACACTCTTTTGCTATGAATCACAGCAGGATCCTCAATGACCCACCCCCCAAAATATTGGAAATAAAAGCAAAAATAAACAAATGGGACCTGAAGAAACCTTTTAAAGACCATCCAGATACATTGTTCTATGCAGAAACAGCCATTTAAAAGCACTCAGACTTTATGTAGAAAGAGAGTCATTTGCTAATCATAAGTATCTGTTGGAGGTACAGGCCTGTTGGGATACTCTTCAAAGGGCAGAAGTGCTAGCAGGCACCATTTTTTGCACTCATACATTACTAATGCTTATGAGCATCAGTTTTGGTTTTATTCTTTTTCTGCATCAGAGGCCATCCTTGATTTTCTTATGCCCCACTTCAGGCACCAGTGTATCCTGGAGCAAAGCCTTAATGAACATCTGGTGCCTTGGTTTTTAGTCTACTGCCCTGATCTTGGGCACTACCCAGGGAATTCCCCCTGTTTGCCTAGCTGTGGTCAGGAGAGCTTGATTTCCGGGTTGCCGAGAACTGTAGCAACTAGAGAGTGAGTTCTTGGCAGGCTCTATGGCTAAAAACACTGCACAGAAAAAAGACTGAAATGTACACCCATCCTTTCTGTGAAAGAGGCTTTGCTTGTCCTATAAGTTCAAACTGAGTGCAGATTCAGGACTGACATATCTAGCAGTTACAATGGACCCTGAAGGAAGGTAAGCTAGGACAGCATCTTGTATTCTTCCTCTCCCTTGCTACACTCAGACTTTCCCCTAAAGGCTTCATACCTTTTTGGGCCCCCCAATTTTTGCTATTTTAAAAAGGACATAGCTAGTTTCCCGGGCCTGGTATTAAAAGTTTTGTGCCACAATGTCAAGGACTGTTTTTTTGTTGTGCTACCAGTCATGCCGACTTTTCCCCAACCCCCGGGACTGCACTGCCGGGGCCCCCCGCCCCTCCCCATCTCCTGAGTTTCACAAGCTGTTCATGTTCATTATCGGTATGCTGTCCAGCCATCTCACCCTTAACCCTTTTTTCTCTTCTCCCCCCGATTTTTACCAGCACGGGACTTTCCCATGATCTTTGTCCCATCAATGACCAAAATAGGGAGTTTCGCATCAGCACAGCCTTTTCGGGGAATATCGTTTTTGATCTCGCTTAAAATTGGGGTTTTAATCTCTGCTATCCGGGGGATCTCGGGTTTCTCGAACACCACAGTTAGAAGGCACAATCTTTGAATTCGCCTTTTTTAAAACGCCAGCTCTCAAAACCAAAAACCCGGAAGACCTACCTTGATTAATGGACCTTTGTTAGGGGAGTAATGGCCCTCTTCTCTAACATTCTGCATGTTTTCCTCCCAAAAAACAATCAATTTCTGTTTTCATGCTGCAGTCCATCTGCATTGTTTTTGGGACCCAAAAAGGAAATCTGTCACACTTCTCCCTTACAATTTACTATAAAAGGATTTCCCTGAATTTTGGGTTTCCAATCAGCCTGAATCTGGTATGAGTGAGAACGTCTCTTTTGGGCCCATGTGGGTTTAGCATCCCCTAAAACTACTAAGAGTATTAAAAAAAAGGTCTGTTTAAACAACACAAAATTTGTGAAAATCAACAGTGGGAAGGGGGTTGACAAAAAATTTCTTCTCCACTTAAATACGAGAGAGGACTGTTCTATCAAACATAGAAAAACATACAGAGTAAAGCAAAAATGAAGAAAAAAGGGGAATATTTTTCCAAAAAAACTTAAGAGAAGTATCGGGGAAAAGAAAATTAAAATAAAAGGGAAAACAAATTCAGAAGAAAAAATTTAAAGTGTCAAAAATAATTTCCCCTAAATTTGAAGAATAATGAAAACAGTAGAACTTCAACAGAAAAAGAGACGAAAGACATGCTAAACAGAAGTCATAAAAACCAAAGACAAAAATAACAACCAAAATATTATACTGAGGAGTTCAAGCAAACCGTTGAAGTAGACTAAAAAAATATATGAATAAAAACCAGGCTCTGGAACTCCCCAAGTAGGGCCCAGGAGAAAAAAAACAATAAAAAATAGTAAATGAAGTATTTAAAGGGGACTCTGGGAAGACATCAAACAGACTAATATTTGCAAACGGGGTTCCAAAGGGGAAAAAAGGCAGAAATTTTATTTGAAGTAAAAATGGCAAAAAATTTTCCCCAAACCGGAAAAGAAACAGACATTCAGTCCGGGAAACCCAGAGAGCCCCAAAAAAGATGAAACTAAAAGAGCCCAAAAAAGACACATAAATTAAAATTATCAAATTTAAAGAAAAGGGGAGAACTTAAAAGCAGCAAGAGACAAAAACGTTTATATTAAGAGGAACCTTGAAAAGACTGTCCAATTTTTTCATAGAAATTTGCAGGCCCAAAAAAGGACTGGCAAAAAAACAATATAAAATTAATAAAAAATTATTATAATAATTATATATTATAATAATAATAATAATTATTTATTTTTATTATTATATATTTAATATTTATATTTTTTTAAATTTTAAAATTTTAAAATAATTTTAGATATTAATATATATATATATTAATATAAATAACACAAGATGCTGGGGAAAAAAAAAAAAACCTGACCAAAAATTCTTCCCCCACATGAAAATTTCATTCAGAATGAAAAGAATAAGGATTTTTTACGAAAAAGCAAAATTTTTAAAAATTTTATCACCACAAAACCGCCCTTAAGGGTTAAAAGGGAACTTTAAGGGGGAAAATAAAAGGAAAAAAGGGACAAGAAAAATAAAAAGCAAAAATGTCACAAGTAAAATTATGTTAGTAAAAGTGAAATGGTTTCCTCAATTGGTCAAAACCACCAAAAACCAAATTGAGACTCAAACCCATTTGGTGGGACTAAAACCCCCAACCCAAAAAACCCCCATTGGGGACTTGAAACATGTGGGGGGGGGCTCAAAACCAGAAAAAAAAACCCCAGTCCCTTTTTTAGGACCTAAGAAACTCAGGTTCTTGATCCCTTTGCACAAAAGAATTCAGTGAAGACAAAGTGCGGGTAGAGGTGGATTTATTCATTTTCAGAGGAGGGCCCCCCACCCACAGACAGAGTGGAGCCTTGAAAGGGGGGTAATTGCATCCAAGAAAAAGTGTTTTTTTTAACGCGGGTAATCCATATTTAATCATGGATTTCCCCTCTACTAAATTGGTAAAGAAATTTGCCTGCATGCAGGATGCCGGGTTTTTTTTTGGGTCGGGAAAACTCCGGGGGGGAAATGGCAACCCCTTCGTATTCTTGCCGGAGAACCCCAGGGGCAGGGGGCGGCTGGCGGGGTATAGCCCCATGGGGTCACAAGAGTAAACACAACTCCCCATTCTTGGTCTTTTGACGTGCCTTGGAACTGTCTCCCCACCTCGGGTATTATTTTTTTGTTGATTAAGATGAAGGGGTAGTCTTGTCGCCATATTGACCCCATTTGATTCTAATCTTTTTATATTGTTTCCGGGGGTTTAAATCATTATTTAAAAAAGTTGTTCCCGGCCTACCCCTCCGTACAAAAGTAGCATTTAGTTACATATAAACTATAGGGACTTCGGGTTCAAGATGGGGTGAAAAGGTCATGCTTTCCTCCCCGAAAAACACAAAGCAAAACTTGAACAACCCATTGAAAAAGGGGTCCTGGAACCAACAAAAAAAAGTTACCCCCATCCAAAGACAGAGAAAACCTCACAAGATGGTAGGCAGGGAAAAAGACAAAAAATTTAAAACTCCCATACCCCCCGGGGGGTTGACCCCCAAACTGAATAACAAAAAACCCAAAGAATTCTTCTTCACTGTCGTAAATTTTTGACCCCTACAGGTCGCCAGACTGAGGACTAAAAAAGGGGACTGGGAACCTCAGGAATTGACCTTGAAGGCCAGCGGGATTGATTATAAGATTTCCCACGGGGGGGAAACAGAGACCCCCGTCTGGAGAACAAAAACAAAATTTACATATCCCAAGACCAGGGGGAAGGAGCAGTGATCCCAAGGAGACTGAAGCAAAACCCCCTGCCAGTGTTGGAAAAACCCCCTGGTAGGGTATTAGGGGGGCTCACCACGGGGAACGCAACGTCAGCAGCAGAAAGGAGCGCAACTGCCCCACACAGAAAATGGAAGAAGCTGTTACTGACGGGCCCCTGCCAACACAGCAAGAACATTTTTTCCCCACTGCCAGCCCCTCCCTCAAGAAACTTACAAAAGCCCTTACCTCCTCCATCAGAGGTAGACGCAAAAGCAAGAAAACCACAACCCCACAGAGGACAAAAACACTTTTATGAAAATTATTCAGGATGAAAATGCTGAAAATTAGCCCAAATGAATAAAAAATAAAACCCAAGGAAAACAACAAAGGGGAAGTAGAGAAAGGAAAACCTTTCCAAAAAAAAATTCGAATAATGATATAAAGGAGATCCGATTTTCGGGAAAAAACAAGGGAGATGGTGCAAGAAGTTTAAAAAAGCCCTCAAGAATAAAGAAGAGAATGAATAATACCTAAAGGAACAATAGCAAAATAACTGAGGCGAAAAATGGATAATACCAAAAGGGAAAGAATGGGGGAATTCCCTCCTGAAAACACAGAAAAAAAAATGAAAGAAAGAAGACACCAAAGCCCTCTGGGAAAACATAACACAAAACTTACATATAGGGGCCCCCCGTAGGAGAAAGAGAAGAGGAAAGGCCCTGAGAAAAATTTAAAAGAGATACTAGAAAAAAATTTTTCCCAAAACCTGGGAAAAGAAAATAGTCAACCAAATCCAGAAGCACAAAAGGTCCAACAGGATAAACCAAAGGAGGAACACCAAATACATAGAAAAAAAATTTGTAAAAAATTTTTAAAGACAAAGATAATTTTAAAAAAGCAAAAGGGGAAAAAATTAAAAATACATAAAAGGGAAACTCTTTTTAGGTTACAGATTTTTTCTCAGAAGAAACTCTACAACCCAAAAGGGAAAATGACATGAAAATTTTAAGTGATAAAAGGGAAAAAACTACAAAAAAAAATATTCATCGCCAGACTCCCCTTAGATTTGATGGAGAAATCAAAATTTCCCAACAATAAATTTAAGAAAAATTTTAAATTCAGCATCCCCAAACCACTTTACAAAAAAAGTTTAAAGGAAAAATCCCTGGGGCGGGAAACAAAGAAAGAAAAACCTCCAGCCCCAAAGCAAAAAAGAAAGGTAATAGGAGATTGTATTGATGACTACCTTTAAAAATAAATGGATTAAATGCACCAACCAAAAAAAATAGACTGGTTTGGGCAATGAAAACATTGAAGTATCACTTCCCTTACCACTCACTCTGCTTGGTCACCCCCCCCCACCCCATTATTTTTTTTTATATTGTGAGGTAATCATGTTCCCCTTTGGCTTATGTTGCAATTGTAATTAACTTTTATTTTTGGGGCGCTATTGATTGTAAAAAAAGTTAACTCTTTACTATTGTGTTATGTAAAATATTACCATACAATACCACGTACATGATTTTCAACAGAAAAAAAAATAAATTTTATTACCAAGTGAGTGAAGGCAAGTTGCCAGTTTTCATCCAACCCCTTTTGGGACCCCACCGGCTATACATCCATGGAAATTTTCCCCGGCCAAATATGGGGTGGGTTTTGCCTTCCCTTTTCCAGCAGATTTTCCAAACCCCCGGAATCAAACCAGGTTCCTCTTGCAGAGGATTATTTTCCACTGAGCTATCGGAAACCCTGTTCCACCAAAACTACCCTTTAATAGAAAAACCTTAATCACTTTTTTTAAAAACCAATAAAAAAATTTTTGGGATTTTTTTAAAAATATTTAATATGTTTTTTTCTCCAAAGTCCCGAATGTTCTAATGAGTACCTATTTTTAAAAAAAAAAAGGACTATATAGATCTTTTCTTTTTTCTATTTATTTTTAATTTTCTATTTCATTTCAGTGTCCATTCATTTGGTTTTTTGTTTTCTAATTTCCCACTCTTTTTTTCTTAGTTCTTTCCAAGCCTTTATCAAGTATAGTAAAAACTTTTTTTTTTATCTACTTCTATATATAAGTATAATTATCTTTGAAAAAAAGTTTTTACAGCTAAAATATTTTTGACCTTTTGACCTCTATTTTTATTAGTTGAACAGAAAGCTAGATTTTAATTTTTTTTAAAATGTATGCAACAACAACAAAGATTTATTATACACAGGGAACTATAATCAATACTTATAATAACCATAAAAAAAATAAAAATATGTGTATAGTTTAAATGAATCACCTTGCTGTGCAGCGAAAAAATTTTAGGTCAACTATTCTTTAATTTTTTATAATCTAAAAGAAAACCAGAAGTGCCAGCACCCCAAAACATTTTTCCATGAAAAATGAAAAAATATAATTTTTAAGGTTAGTGCCCAAAAACCCAGTCAATGCCTCTCTTTTAGGTTCGAAAGATATTTTTAAATGTACTCATAAAGGAAAAACAGGTAACAGTCTGTGAATACAGATATTATTTTCAAAATTGCCGGGGAATAATATAGATGCAACAAAAAAAGTTCACTGAATTCAGCACTATGACATCCTTTTTATTTTCTTAGCTCATTTTTTTCCTAAAAATACAATCAAGATCACAAGTAAAGTTGTTCAGCTGTGTCCTTCTTGTGACCCCCGGCTGACCTACCAGGCTCCCCATCCATAGAATTTCCAGGCAAGTTATGGATGGGTTGCAGTTCCTTCCCACAGATCTTCCTGACCCAGGGGAAAAACCTAGGTCTCCCATTACAGCAAAGGTTTTAAACCCTCTGACTACAGGGAGCTTTAAATGAAAATGATTTTTGTTAAAAAAAAAAAAAATCCCTATGAAAATAAAAGTCAAAAATAAAAAAAAAGAACCTCCCTGGTCATACAGTGGATAGATCTGCCACCAAGGCAGGGAAGATTTTTATCCCCATGCAGGAATTTCCCCAAAGCTGTGGGAAACAAATTTTTGTGCCCCAACTACGAGCAACACCTAGAGTAAACAAGCTGCAACTATTGGGTCCTGTGCTCTAGGGGTTTTTTAAAAACCACAACTACTAACCATTGCGTAATCGAAGCTTATTGGGCCTAAAACCTGGCTCTGCAACAAGAAAAGCCCCACAATAGAAACCTTTCACAAAAAAAAAACCCCCCTTGCTGCAACTTAAAAAGCCTGTGCACAAAACGAAGCCCAGTGTACCAAAATAAAGTATTATTTTTTAAAAATAGTAAAAAAAAAGACTATAATATTTTTAAAGGGATACAAGCAAAAAGAGCAAATAACTCAAAACAGAAATGTGGGGGAGGGGTAAACTTTAGAGCATAAAGCTTCAAAATTATTTTTTACCCAAATTTAAAAGTCTATTAAACAACACTATAAATACTATAAAGAACAAAAACATTAGAAAAACACAAAAAAAGTGAAAGTGCCTTAAAAGTTCAAACCCCAAAAAGAGAATAAGTGAAAAAAAGGAACAAAATAAAAGGAACGAGAGGAAAATACAAAAAAGCCAAAAACCCTTATTTTCCCCCCAATGGCAAAAAGTCCAAATTAAAAAAGTATTTTAAATATAAATGGAAATTTCCTTTACAAATGCATAAAAAAATACAGAAAAATGATTCAAAAAATACATGAACTGAAATAAACCCTGAATAACAAATAATCTTGAGAAAGAAAAATAAAAAAGGGGATTATATCCCCACTTAGACTATTTACAAAACTATAGTAAAAAAACAGTTGGGACGGAAAAAACCAAATACAAGTTAGGAATAAAAAGGGGGGAACCCCAAAAAAACTGAACATAATGGTCATTAATTCACAAAAAAGAATTTGAAAAAACAAAAAAAAATAAAAATAAAGAAACTTGCAATAGGGGGAATTGACATTTCTCTTTTTTTTTTTTATTTTTAGAGTCCTTAGTTTTTTTTTTTTTTTTTATTTTTTTAAGAAATAATTGCTTTAGAATTTTTTTGGTTTTTTGCCAAACATCAAAAGGAATCGCCCTAGGATACATGTGTCCCCCCCCCCCCCTTTTTTTTTTTTTTAAAATGCTTTGGGGTCAACTGGACACCTGAAGGGAAAAAAACTTTCCATTTTTAAAAATACACCAAAATAACTCAAAACAGATTAAAAAAAAAAACCTAAAAATAAAATACCTACAAAAAACCTAGGGAAATAACCCAAAAACATGACTTGGGATTTTTTTTTGATTTGATACAAAAAACAAGGGAACATAAACAAACAAAACAAGTGGACTACTCAAAAAAAACACTTTTTCCCTAGCAAAGTATCCCCCAACAAAGTGGAAAGGGAACCAAATAATGGGGGGGAAATAATTTCAAATCATATATCTGGTAACAAGTTAGCATGAAAAATTTATAATATAATCATTGATTTTTTAGCAGAAAACATCGTTACAAAAAGGGCAGAGGATTGAAAAACATTTTTCCCGACAAGCAGTACCCTCAAATACAGAAATCAAATCTAGTGTCAACACCTAGAAATCAGGGAAAAAACAAATCAAACTAATAGATATAATCATACGTCAGAAGGCATTTTCAAAAAACAAGAAATAGCAAGTGAACCAAGAGTTGAAGAAAAGGGAACCCTTTCCCCGTTGGTAAAAGAAAATGGGGGACAGCCCTTGTGGAAAAAAAAAGGGACTTCCCTTTAAAAAATAAAAAAAAAATTACTTATCTGGAAAATTTTATCCTGGTTATTTTTTCTGGGGAAAAGGGAAAACTGCTAAAGAAAGGTAAAAACACTCCAGCTCATGCAGCATTTTTTACATTAGCCAAGTATGAAAAGAAAAAAAAATAGTGTTTTCAGAAATACACACACAGAGGAATGTTACTTAGCTATAACAAAATAAGAAAGGGAAAACTGTCATTTTTAATAAAAAAAGATGAAAATTGAGGCATATACTAAAATTAGTAAAAGGGGGGAAAAATATTGTAGACTCATCATGTTAGAATCTAAAAAAAAAAAAATAAACCAGCTCACACAGAGAAAAATTGATGATTGCTAAGATGGGGGGAGGGTTGTGGTGAGTGGTCAAAAAACACAAACTTCCAATTATAAAAATTTATGGGATTTTTTCACACAGGGTAAATGACATTTTAATATACTTTTTATGAAAGTTAAAGAGGGAATGAAAAGTGGCTTAAAATCAAATTTGGGGAAACAAAATCAAAGGACTGGTCCCTCACTCCAAATCAAAAGAGGAGAAACAAAGAAAACAATGACAACTTTATTTATTGGTTCCAAAATCACTGCAGATGGTAACTGCAGCCTTGAAATTAAAAGACGCTTGCCGTTTGAAGAAAAGTTAGACCAACGTAGACAGCATTTTAAAAAGTTGGGGACATTAATTTGCCAACAAAGGTCCATCTAGTCAAGGCTAGGGTTTTTCCAGTGGTCATGTATGAATGTAAGTTTTGGACTGTAAAGAAACCAAAAGTGCTGAAGAACTGATGCTTTTGAATTGGGGTATTGGAGAAGACTCTTGAGAGCCTCTTGGACTGCAAGAGATCCAACCAGTCAATCCTAAAGGAAATCAAGTTGTGGGTGTTCATTGGAAGGACTAATGCTGAACCTGAAACCCAATATTTGACCACCAAATGGGAGAACTGACTCATTGGGAAAGACCCTGATGGTGGAAAGATTAAAGGGCCCAGGGGGAGAAGGGACGACAGAGGAGGGAGATGGTTGGATGGCATCACTGATTCAACGACATGAGTTTGAGCAAGCTCCAGGATTGGTAAATGGACGGGGAAGCCGGGCATGCTTCAGTCCATTGGGTTGCAAAAGTGGACACAACTAAGCAACTGAAACGAACTGATTGTTATTTGAAAATTGCTAAAAAGGAATCTTATAAATTTATCACAAGAAAAAAAATCTGTAACTATTATTGTGAAAAATGTTGGAATTTTTCTGGTTCTTTTTCATAATATAGGCCAAATGTTGAATCATTATGTTGAAATTGTATGCCAATTATATGGAAAAAAAAAAAAGAAAGAAGCTCTTGAAAAAGAGAAAAATAAAATTTAGTTTTAAATATATAGGTACACACTACAAGTGTGTATTTGTGTTTACATACACACAAAAAAAACTGGTAAATGGAAAAAAAAGTCAGGTTTTTAGAGGTGAACAGGACTCTCGACTATTCAATTACCCTAATATCTGATGACTGCTCTACCTCTTCCAGGGAATTTCCTATTAATAAAGGGGACATTACAAAAGGATAATGGTAACAGTGTTGATTGTTGAACTGTTAAGGGGGTACAGAAAAGGGGGAATATATAGGAGCTTGTAGTAACAAATCTTTTTTTTTATATTCCTTTAGACTCACAGTATCCCACATTTCAAAGTATGCATGTGTGAAAGCTCAGCTGTGTTTGACTCTGCAACCCGTGGACTGCAGCCCACCAGGCTCCTCTGTACATGGGATTTTATTGGCAAGAATACTGGAGTGGGTTGCCATTTCCTACTCCATTCAAAGGTCCCAGGATCGCATTTTTATTAACTATTAAATTTAGGATTGAAAAATTCTAAGACAACAGCAGATAACTTCATCTACATTAAAAACCCATGGGTCAGCAGGTAAAGTCAAACACATTTATTCTTACCATACCCCTTTACTTTTTTAATTCTCCCCAAAATATGAATATATCCAGAAATGCTTTGATTTTTCTTTATTTATATTCTTTATTTTCTATATTCTATATTTTGATCCTTTTATATATGTGTTGTGATATTCAAGTTATCTCAAATTTAAAGAAAAATGTAACTGTTAAACCTAAAAAGTACCTGAAACGTTATTTCAATAGATGAAATAGCATCTAATTTCTGATATATGTTGCTTTTGCTCTTCTTACATTTCTAATTAAAATCCATTCTTCACAGCAGTCCTCAGGGGAAAAATTTCATGAACCCCAAATTTTTTGCAGTCTACCACAGTGTCTGGTACAGAAACCAACACAATTTGTTTTGGCATTAGGAATCTGTTCCAATTGGGCTCAATATATTCATCTACTTTTTTGTATTTCTTCTTATAGAAATTGGGCACAACTGATTTGAACACTATCGCTGGCAGCCAGTGAGGTTTTAAACACTCAGTAAGGAACATGGTGAGACAGCCAGGGCCCCCAAATGTGTCATCCAGCTATGCTGAGCAGCTGAAGGGTATGTCCCTGCTGGTTAGGGACTGAAAAAGTGTGGTCCACTGGAGAAGGGAATGGCAAACCACTTCAGTATTCTTGCTTGAGAAGCCCATGAATAGTATGAAAGGCAAAAATATATGACACTGAAAGATCAATCCCCCAGATCGGGGTGCCCAATATATTACTGGGATAGAGGGGGAATATAGCTACAGAAAAAATGAAGAGGCAGAGCCAAAGTGGAAACAATGCCCAGTTGTGGTCATATCCTGTGGTGAAAGTAAAGTCCAAAGCTATAAAAACAATACTGCATAGGAACCGGAATGTTATGTATGTGAATCAGGAAAATTTTGATGTGCCCAAACAGGAGATGGCAAGAGTGAACATTGACATTTTGGGAATCAGTGAACTAAAATGGACGGGAATGGCAAATTTAATTCAGATAAACATTATATCTAATTACTAGGGGCAAGAAACCCTTAGAAGAATGGAGTATCACTCAATAAACAAAGGAGCCAAACTGAAGTACCTGGTTGCAATCTGAAAAATGATAGAATGATCTCAGTTCATTTCCAAACAAAACATTTAGCATCACAGTAATCCAACTCTATGCCCTAACATCTAATGGTGAAGAAGCTAAAAAAAGAACAATTCTATGAAGACCACAAGACCCTAGATAACCAAAATGCCCTTTTCATCATAGGGTTTTGGGAATGCATAAGTAGGAATTCAAGAGATCCCTGGAATAACAGGCAAATTTGGCCTTGGATACAAAATGAAGCGGGGCAAAGGCTAATAGAGTTTTGCCAAGAGAATTCACCAGTTATAGCAAACACTCTTTTCCCAATAACACAAGAGATGACTCTAAACATGGATATCACCAGAAGTCTAACAAAATCATATTGATAATATGCTTTGCACCCAAAAGATGGAGAAGCCTATATAGTCAGGAAATATAAGACCTGGCACTGACTGTGACTCATCATCAGCTCCTTATTGAAAATTTCAGGCTGCATTGAAGAAAATAGGGAAAATCCTAGGCCATTCCAGTATGACCAAATCAAATTCTTAATTATACAGTAGAGGTGACAAATATAAAAAGGGGAAACTGGATCTGGTAGACAGAGTCCCTTTAAGAACTATGGATGGAAGTTGGTAAAATTGTGGAGGTAATGACCAAAACCACCAATGAAAAAAAAAAAAATCAAAAAAACAATTGGCTTTCTGAGGAGGCCTTACAAAGAGCTGAGAAAGAGAAGTGAAAGCAAAGGAAAAGGGAAGAGATGTGCCCAACTAAAAGCAGAGTTCCAGAGGATACCAAGGAGGATTGAAAGCCTTTTTAAGTGACCAATGCAAAGAAAAAGGGGAAAACAATAGTAAGGGAAAAAATGAAATCTCTTTAAGAAAACTGAGATACCAAGGGAACATTTCGTGGAAATATAGACCAATAAGGGACAAAAACAGGACCTAACCCAAAGGCAGAAATTAAGCAAAATTTAAAAGAAAAGGGGGCAAGAATACACAGAAGAACGGTACAAAAATGGCCCTTAATGACACAGATAACCACGAAGGGTGGTCTTTTTCACCTACAGCCAGACATCCTGGGAAAGTGAAGTCAAGTGGGCCTTAGGAAGCATTAGTAAGAAGAAAGCTAGTGGAGAAATGGAATCCAGCTTAGCAATTTCAGATCTTAAAAGACAATGCTGTTAAAGAATTGCACTCATTATGCCAACAAATTTGGAAAACTAAGCAGTGGCCTCAGGGCTGGAAAAAGGGCAGTTTCATTCCAATCTCAAAGGGAGCAATGCCAAAGAGTGCTCAAACTACCTTCCAATTGCACTCATTTCCCATGCCAGCAGATTATGCTCAAAAACCTTTAAAATTACGCTTTGCAGTAACAGAACTAAGAACTTCCAGATGTACAAGCTGGATTTGAAAAGGCAGAGGAACCATAGATCAAATTTCCAACATCCATTGGATCATGAAAAAAGCAAGGGAATTCCAACACACACACACACACACACAATCTACTTCTGCTTCATCTATGCTAAAGCCTTTGACTGTATGGTTCACAAAAATCTGTGGAATAATTTTAGTGAGATGAGAATACCAGACTACATTAAACCCATCTCCTGAGAAAACCCGTGGTAGGACAAGATGCAACAGTAAGAACTGGACATGGAACAACAGACCAGTTCAAAATTGGGAAAGGAGTGCCTCAAGGTTGTATATTGTCACCCTACTTATTTAACTTATATCCCGAGTACATCATGTGAAATGCTGGGTTGGATGAATCACAAATTGAATCAAGATTGCCAGCAGAAATATCAACAACCTCAGATATGCAGATGATAACACTTTAATGCAGAAAAATGAAGAGTAACTAATGAGCCTCCTTGTTGAGGTGAAGAGGCCAGTGAGAAAGCTGGCTTTAAACTTAACATTCAAAAAACAAAGATCGTGGCATCTGGTCCATTAAATTCATGGCAAATAGATGGGGAAAATGTGAAGTGGAAAAAGTGTCAGATTTCATTTTTTTTGGCTCCAGAATCAATCAGATGGTACTGTAGCTGTGAAAAATTAAAAAATGCTTGCTTCTTGGAAGTATAGTTATGACAAACTTTAAAACAGTGTTAAAAAGCAGAGATATCACTTTTGCCAACAAAGTCCGTATATCAAAGCTATGATTTTCCAGTTAGCCATATAAGGATGTGAGAGGTGTACCATAAAGAAGGCTGAATCGCCAAATAATTGATGCTTTTGAACTGCGGTGTTGGAGAAGACTCTTGAGAATCCTGGGCTGCAAGGAGATCCAACCAGTTCATCCTAAGGAAATCAGTCTGAATATTCAATGGGAAAGGACGGGTGCTAAAGCGAAACTTCAAAACTTTGGCCACTTGATGGAAAGGGCTAATGCTTTGGGAAAAACCTTCATGCGGGAAAGATGAGAGCAGGAGGAAAGGGGACGACAGGGGATGAGATGGTTGAATGATATCACTGACTCAATGGACTTGGTTTGAGCAAAGTCAGGACATAATGATGGAATGAGAGAGATATCTGGCATGCTGCAGTTCTGGGTCGCAGAGTCATATGTGACTTAGTGACTGAACAACAACCAGAAAAAAATATTTTCTAGGTACCGAAAATTCACTTCCTGAGGATCTATTGGAGTATATATAAATCACATGCACATTTGAGAAAATATAGCTAGTATGGTCTTTGCTTATTGTTTCTATTATTAAATTTATGCACTTTAGACTTTCAAAACAAGCAGGCTGAAGTTCTCCTTGGAAGCCCACATTTCCCAATTTATTAAAATCTCTCCTTCCAAGCACTCACAACAATAAAATCTAAAACAAAACACTATACCCCTAGCATAAATTGAATCTAATCACCTTAATAAGCATTTTAAACTCAATCCAGCAGTCTACATGGTTGTTATTTTTATAAGCTGCGATTCCTTCATCGAGAGAATACAATTACAACCCCTTCATTTTTGAGTGTTCGCCCTTCAAAACGTATAACCAAGTAATATGTTTCTGTTCTTAACGAGAGGCTCTCTGGTCACAGTACAGGCCTACCTAAAGAACTCTTAGACATCGATGGCCACAGTCCTCCCAAATAAGGTACATGTGCGTCGTAGGATATAATATTTTACATGTGCAATGGATAAAGAGATTTCCATTGAACTGCAGAGTTAAACATGAGAGGATACTGTGCCAAATGACTGCTGAGGCAAAATCAGGAGCTCCCTAAAAACTAACAAAAGGGAGGGGACTCACAGTACTGAAATCATTGTGCCAAAATGCAGCTTTGCTCAATTATCTCCTGAAATAATTGACTTTTTACTTTCTTGATGCATGCTTCTCCCTCATTCCTGATAGCAGCTTTTTCCTTGGTTCCATTTTGCCCTTTGCAATACCAGTTTCCTCATGACTATGCTTCTTTTCCTTTCTTGGCATCTCCCGCATATAATATAAGCATTCTCTTTTTAATACTTGTATGGCAAAATATTTCACATAGCTCTTAAGAATATTCCCAAGTAGACCTTTGTCTTACTTAAATATTCCAAGCATCAATTCAAGTCAAAGCCTTACTGGTAAATGCTTTCTTCCTTTCAACAATGCTGGACATTTGTTTTATTTTTACACAGTTAAAAACATACAGAGAAAGACTTCATTTCTTAAATATTTAAATAACACATATTTACCTTCTCAATACAGCAGAGTGCTAACTAAAATCGTATGCATGTTTTCATTAAGCAATTGTTTAAAAATGTCTAGGCTGTAGGAATGAAAAACTTTGAATGTATCAAACAGATAATTCCTGGAAACTTCTAAGAGGACATGTTTGAGTCCCATAGGGAAATATGAATCATGACATTAGTAATAAAATCCTAACAATAATCACCCCTTTTTGTTTTGGCTGGTGAAAGATATTTAAACAAAAAATACTTTAAAATACATACTAATTTTATGCTTTGAATATAAAGTATTCACATTTCAGAAAGAGAAGAATTCAATTTTTTTACTAATGATTATCAAAAATTTTTCAATATTTTAAAAAACACTAAAACAGCATTTGGCTGTTAAAATTGTTGTTTTTAAATTTTTGGGAAAAGTATTCTTTGGGGTTTATTTGTGTGATAGGGTTTGAGCTAAAATATGCTAAAAATGCATATTTGGCATCCATTCTTT